>JAQZBX010092575.1:0-12255 GCA_029593785.1 Cabassous unicinctus
GGGTTAGGGCTAGTGTTTGGTGTAGGGGTAGGATGAGGGTTAGGGTTAGGATGAGGCTTTGGGTTAGGTTTAGTGTTAGGGTTAAGGCAAGGTTTAGGGTTAGGTTTTCATTTAGGGCTATGGTCAGGCTTAGGGCTAGGTCTAGGGCTAGGGCTAGGGTTAGGGTTAGGGTTAGAGTTAAGGCTAGATTTAGGGTTAGGTTTAGGGGTAGGCTTAGGGTTATGGTTAGGATTAGTGTTAAGTTTAGGGCTGGGTCTAGAGTTAGGGTTAGGGCTAGAGCTAGGTCTAGGTTTAGGGTTTGGGTTAGGGTTAGTGTTAGGGTTAAGGCTGGTGTTATTTTTAGGGTTTGGGATAGGGCTGTGGCTAGGGCTAGTGCACAGGCTAGGTTTAGGTTTACAGTTAGGCTTAGGGGTAGGGTTAATGTTTGAGTTAGGTTTAGGGTTATGTTTAGGATTTGGACTAGGTTTAGTGCTAGGGCTAGGGCTAGGTGTAGGGTAGAGTTAGGGTTAGGGTTAGGGTTAGGGTTAGGGATAGGGTTAGGGTTAGGGATTGGGATAGGGCTAGGCCTAGGGCTAGGGTTAGGGTTAGTGTTAGGGTTAGGGTAAGGGCTAGGGTTAGGGTTAGGGTTAGGGTTAGGGTTAGGGATAGGGTTAGGGCTATGGCTAAGGCTAGGGCTATGTCTAGGGTTAGCATTAGTGTTAGGTTTAGGGTTAGGATTAGGGCAAGTTTTATTGTTAGGGTTTGGAATCAGGATAGGTCTAGGGCTAGGGTTAAGGTTAGGTTTAGGGTTAGGGATAGGGTTTGGGTAAGGGCTAGTGTTGGGGTTAGGTTTATGTTTATGTTTATGTTTAGGGTTAGGGTTAGGGCTAGGGCTAAGACTAGGCTAGGGCTAGGTTTAGGTTTAGGTTTAGTGTTAGGGTTAGGGCTGGTTTAGGTTTAGGGTTAGGGTTAGGCTAAAGGTTAGGTTTAGAGTTAGGGCTGGGGATAGCGCTACGGTTAGGGCTTCAGCTAGGGCTAGTTTTAGGGTTTGGGCAAGGCTAAGGGCTAGGGTTAGGGTTAGGGAAAGGGCTAGGTTTAGGGTTAGGTTTAGGGTTAGCTTTAGGTTGAGGGTTAGGTTTAGGGCTAGGGCTAGGGTTAAGGCTAGGTTTAGGTTTAGGGTTAGGATGAGGGTAAGGGTTAGAGTTAGGGTTAATATTAGGGCTAGGTTTATGGTTAGGTTTAGTATTAATATTAATCTTATGGATAGGATTAGGGTGAGAGTTAGGGCTTCGGCTAAGTTTAGGGCTAGGTTTAGGTGCAGGGTTAGGATGATTTTTAGGGTTAAGTTTAGCGTGAGGGTTAGAATTAAGGTTAGGGTTAGGGTTAGGATTTGTATTAGGGTAGGGTTAGGGCTAGGGCGAGGGCTAGGGCTAGGGTTAGGGTTAGGGTCAGGGTTAGGGCTAGTGTTAGTGTTAGGGTAAGGTGTAGGTTTAGGCTTAGAGTTAGGGTTAGGTTTAGGTTTATGTTTAGGGTTAGGGCTAGGGCTAGGGCGAGGGTGATGATTAGGGTTCGGGTTAAGGTTAGGGTTAATGTTAGGGTTAATGCTAGTGTTAAGTGTTGGGATAGAATCAGGGTTAGGGTTAGGATGAGGGTTTTGATTATGTTTAGTGTTAGGGTTAAGGCGAGGTTTAGGGTTAGGTTTACAGTTAGGGCTAGGGCTAGGACTAGGGCTAAGGTTAGGTTTCGGGTTAGGGTTAAGGCTAGGGTTAGGGTTAAGGTTAAGGCTAGGGTTAGGGTTAGGGTTAGGTTTAGCGTTAGGGCTACGGTTACGGCTAAGACTAAGGCTAGGGCTAGGGCTAGGGTTAGGGTTAGCGTTAAGGTTAGGATTAGGGCAAGTTTTAATGTTAGGGTTTGGAATAGGAATAGGGTTAGGACTACGGTTAGGGTTAGGGTTAGGGTTAGGGTTAGGGTATAGGTAAGGGCTAGTGTTGGGATAAGGGTTACATTTATCTTTAGGTTTAGGGTTAGGGTTACGGCTAGGGCTAAGTCTAGGGCTAGGCCTAGGTTTAGGTTTAGGTTTAGTGTTAGGGTTAGGGCTTGGGTTAAGTTTATGGTGAGGGTTAGGTATAGTGTTAGGGTTAGGTTTGGGTTAGGTTTAGGTTTAGGGTTAGGCTAAGGGTTAGTTTTATGGTTAGAGCTGGGGAAAGCGCTAGGGCTAGGGCATCAGCTAGGGCTAGTTTTAGTGCTATGGAAAGTGTAAGGTAGAGGGTTAGGGTTAAGGAAATGGCTAGGTTTAGGGTTAGGTTTAGGGTTATATTTAGGTTTAGGGTTAGGGTTAGGACTATGGCTAGGTTTAAGGCTAGGTTTAGGTTTAGGTTTAGGATGAGAGTAAGGGTTAGATTTAGGGTTAATATTACGGCTAGGGTTAGGGTTAGTGTTAGTGTTAATGTTAAGCTTAGGGATAGGTTTAGGGAGAGGCTTAGGGCTTCGGTTAGGGTTAGGGCTACGGTTTGGTTTAGGGTAAGGTCTAGGTTTAGGTTAGGGTTAGGTTTAGGTTTAGGTTTAGGGTTAGGGCTTGGGCTAAGGCAAGGGCGTTGGTTAGGGTTCTGGTTAGGGTTAGGGTTAATGTTAGGGTTAGGGCTAGCGTTAAGTGTAGGGATAGAATCAGGGTTAGGGTTAGGATGAGGTTAGGGTTATAGTTAGTGTCATATTTAATGCTATGTTTAGTGTTAGGTTTACAGTTAGGGCTATGGTGAGTCCTAGGGCTAGGGCTAGGGCTAGGGCTAGTGTTAGGTTTAGGGTTAGGGTAAAGGCTAGTGTTAGGGTTAGGGTTAAGGCTAGGGTTAGGGTTAGGGTTGGGGTTCGGTTTAGGTTTAGTGTTAGGGCTATTGTTAGTGCTAGGGCTAGGACTAAGTCTAGGGCTAGGGTTGGGGTTGTGTTAGGGTTAGGACTAGGGTTATGTTTAGTGTAAGGTTTGGGGTTAGGATTAGGGTTAGGGTTAGGTTTAGGGTTAGGGCTAGGTTTAGGGTTAGGGCTAGGTCTAGGGCTAGGGCTAGGGTTAGGGTTAGGGTTAGGGTTAGGGTTAGGTTTGGGGTTAGGGCTAGGTTTATTTTTAGGATTTGGAGTACGTTGGGGCTAGGTTTAGGGCAAAGGCTAGGGTTAGTTTTACTGTTAGGCTTAGGGTTAGTTTAGGACTAGGGCTAGGTGTAGGGTTAGGGTTAGGTTTAGGGCTAGGGCTAGTTTTAGTGTTAGGGCTATGGACAGGTTTAGGGTTAGGGTTTGACTAATGGATAGGTTTAGGTTTAGGGCTAGGGTCAGGACTAGGGCTAGGGCTTGGGGTAGGGCTAGAGTAAGGGTTAGGGTTATGGTTTGGGCTGGGTTAGGTTTTGGGAAAGGGCTAGGTTTAGGGTTAGGTTTAGGTTTAGGTTTAGGGTTAGGGTTAGGGCTGGGGCTAGGGTTAGGGCAAGGTTTAGGGTTAGGTTTATGGTTAATGTTAGGGTTAGGGCTAGGGTTAGGTGTAAGTTTGGGATGCGTGTTAGGGTTAGGGCTAGGGTTTGGTTTAGGTTTACAGTTAGGGCTAGGGTTAGTCCTAGGGCTAGGTCTAGGGATAGGGCTTGGGCTAGCGCTAGGGTTAGGGTTAGGTTTAAGGCTAGGGTTATGGTTAGGTTTAGGGCTAGGGTTTGGGTTAGGGTTAGGGTTAGGTTTAGGCTTATGGTAAGGACTAGGTTTAGGGTTAAGGTTATGGTTAGTTTTAGGTTTAGGGCTAGGGCTAGGGCTATGGCTAGGATTAGGGTTAGGGTTAGGGCTAGGGTAAGTGTTCGGGTTTGTGTTAGGCTAGTGCTATGGTTAGTCATAGGGCAAAGTCTTGGGTTAAATTTACAGTTAGGGTTAGGTTTAGGGCTAGGGCTACGCCTGGGTTTAGGGCTAGAGATAGGGCTAGGGCTATGGTTAGGATTAAGGTTAGCGTTAGGGGTAGGCTTAGGGTTAGGTTTAATCTTAGGTTTAGGGATAGGTTTACAGTGAAGTTTTGGGCTATGGCCAGGGTTAGGGTTATGGTTAGGTGTAGGGTTAGGATGAGGTTTAGGGTTACGGCTAGTTTTAGGGTTAGGGTTAGGTTTAGGGTTAGTGTTAGGGTTTGGGTTTGAGTAAGGGCTAGGTTTAGGGTTAGAGCTTTGTTTAGGTTTAGGGTTAGCTGTAGGGTTAGGGCAAGGGCTAGGGCTAGGGCTAGGGCTAGGGATAAGGTTCTGTTTAGAGTTATTGTTAGTTTTAGGCCTAGTGTTAGTGTTAGGTTTTGGGATAGGACTAGGGCTTCGTCTAGGGCTAGGGCTAGGGCAAAGGCTAAGTTTAGAATTACGGTTAGTGTTAAGGTTAGGGCTAAGGCTAGGGCTGGTTTTATGGCTATAGATAGGGCTAGGGCTAGGGTTATGATTAGGGTTAGCGTTAGTGTTATGGTTAGGGTTAGGATTAGGTTTAGGGTAGGGTTAGGGTAAAGTTTATGGTTAGGTTTAGGGTTAGGGTTAGGGTTAGGTTTAGAGTTAGGGCTAGGTTTAGGGCTAAGGCTAGGGCTAGGGTGAGGGCGAGGGTTAGGGTTAGGGTTAGTGTAAAAATGAAGGTTAGGGATAGGTTTAGGGTGACGGTTAGTGCTACGGCTAGTATTAGGGCTAGGGTTAGGTGTATGGTTAGGATGAGGTTTAGGGTTAGGGTTAGGGTTAAGGTTAGATTTAGGATTAGGGTTAGGGTAAGGTTTAGAGTTAGGGCTAGGGTTACGGATAGGGATAGGACTAGGGCTTGGGAAGGGTTTAGGTTTAGTGTCAAGGTTAGGGCTAGGTTTAGTGTTAGGGTTAGGGCTAGGTTTAGGGTTAGGGTTAGGTTTAGGGTTAGGGTTAGGGTTAGGGTTAGGGTTAGGGTTACGGATAAGGCTAGGACTAGGGCTAGGGCTAGGTTTAGGGTTAGGTTTAGTGTTAAAGTTAGGGTTAGGGATAGGGCTAGGGTAACGGTTAAGTTTAGGTTTAGGTTGAGTGTTATGTTTAGGGTTAGGGTTAGGTTTAGGGTTAGGGCTAGGGTTAGGGCTAAGGCTCGGCCTAGGGCTAAGGCGAGGGATAGGTTAGGGTTAGTGGTAATGTTAGGCTTAGGAATAAGGTTAGGGTGAGTGTTAGGACTAAGGCTAGGCTTAGGATTAGGGTTAGGTGTAGGGCTTGGATGAGGCTTAGGGTTAGTGTTAGGGTTAGGGTAAGATTTAGGTTTAGGGTTATGGAGAGGGGTGGGTTTGGATTAGGTTTAGGTTCCGGTTTTGGGCTAAGGCTAGGGTAATGTCTCGGGTTAGGTTTACAGTTAGGCTTAGGTTTAGGTCTAGGGCTATGGCTGCGTTTAGGTTTAGGTTTAGGTGTAGGTTTAGTGTTAGGGCTAGGGTTGCAGATACGGATAAAGCAAGGGCTATGGCTAGGATTAGGGTTAGGGTCAGGTTTAGGGCTAGGATTAGGGTTAGGGTTACGGTTACTGTTAAGTTTAGGGCTAGGTCTAGGGCGAGGGCGAGTGTTAGGTTTAGGGTTAGGGTTATGGATAAGCCTAGGGTTAGGGTTAGGTTTTGGGTAAGGTTTATGTTTAGGGTTAGGGTTAGGGTTAGGGCTAGGCCTAGGGCTAGGCCGAGGGTTAGGGTTAGGTTTGGGTTTAGGGTTAATGTTAGAGTTACGGCTAGTGTTATGTATAGTGTTAGGATCAGGGTTATGGTTAGGATGTGGGTTAGGGTTAGGATTAGTCCTACGGCTAGGGCTAGGGCTAGGTCTAGGTTTAGGGTTAGGTTTAGGGTTAGGGTTAGGGTTAGCTCTAGGGTTCGGTTTAGGGCTTGGGCTAGGGATAGGGCAAGGGTTAGGTTTTGGGTTAGGGTTAGGGCTCTGGTTAGGTTTAGTGTAAGGGCTCTGTTGGAATTAGGGTTACGGTTAGGTTTAGTGTTAGGGCTTGGGTTAGGGCTAACGCTAGGGCTTGGTCTAGGGCTAGGGTTAGGGTTAGGCCTAGGGTTAGGGTTAAGGAATGGGCTTATTTTAGGTTTAGGGTTGGGTTAGGGTTAGGTTTAGGGTTAGGGTTTGTGTTATGGCTGGGTCTAGGGCTAGGGTGAGTGTTATGCTTATGGTTAGGGTTAGGGTTAATATTAGGGTTAGGGCTAGTGTTTGGTGTAGGGATAGGATGAGGTTTAGGGTTAGGATGATTGTTAGGGTTAGGTTTAGTGTTGGGGTTAAGGCAATGTTTAGGTTTAGGTTTACAGCTAGAGCTAGGTTTAATCTTAGGGCTAGTGCTAGTGCTAGGGTTATGGTTATCGTTAGGGTTAGAGTTAAGGCTGAGGTTAGGGTTAAGTTTAGGGCTACGGTTAGTGTTAGGGTTAGGTTTAGGATTTGGGTTGGTTAGTGTTACGGTTAGGGCTGGTGTTATTTTTAGGGTTTGGGATAGGGCTGTGGCTAGGGCTAGTGCAAAGTCTAGGTTTATGTTTACCATTAGGCTTAGGGTTAGGGTTAATATTTGGGCTACGGTTAGGGTTAGGTTTAGGGTTTGGACTAGGTTTAGGGGTAGGGTAAGGCTAGGTCTAGGGTAGAGTTAGTATTAGGGTTATGGTTAGGATTAGGGATAGGGTTAGGGTTTGGGTTTGGGATAGGCCTAAGTCTAGGGCTAGGGTTTGGGTTAGTTTTAGAGTTAGAGTTAGGGTAATTGCTAGGGTTAGGGATATGATTAGGGTTTGGTTTATGGTTAGGGCTAGGGTAAGGACTAGGTCTAGGGCTGAGGCTAGGGCAAGGGTTAGGGTTCTGTTTATGGATAGGGTTATGGCTAGGGTTAGTGTTAGCTTTTGGGATAGGTCTAGGTCTCGATCTAGGGTTAGGGTTAGGGTTAGGGTTAGTGTTAGTGTAAGGGCTCATGGTAGGTTTAGGGTTTGGGTTAGTTTTAGGGCTACGGTGAGTGTTAGGGTTTGGGATAGGGCTAGGTCTAGGGCAAGGGTTGGGGTTTGGGTTAGGGTTAAAGTTAGGGTTAGGGCTAAGGCTAGGGTTAGGTTTAGGGTTAAGGTTAGGGTAAGGGCTAGGGTTAGGGTTAAGTTTACGGTTAGGTTTAGGGAGAGGGCTAGGGCTAATGCTACAGCTAGGGCTAGGGCTAGGGTTAGGTTTAGTCTTAAGGCTACAGTTTGTGTTATCTTTTGGGATCGGCCTAGGGCTAGGGCTAGGGCATAGGCTAGGTTTAGATTGACGGTTAGGGTTAGGGTAAGGGCTAGGGCTAGGCCTGGGTTTAAGGCTAGAGATAGGGCTTGGGCTAGGGTTAAGATTAGGGTTAACGTTAGGGTTAGGGTTAGAGTTAGGGTTAGGACTATGTTTAGGGTATGGTTTAGGGTTAATCTTAGGGCTAGGGATAGGGTTAAGGTGAGGGTTTGGGCTACAGCTAGGTTTAGGGCTAGGGTTAGGTGTAGGGTTAGGATGAGGTTTAGGGTTATGGTTAGGGTTAGGGTAGTGAAGGCTTATGGTTACCTCTAGGATTACGGTTATGTTTAAAGTTAGGGTTAGGGTTAAGGCTAGGGCTAGGTCTAGGTTTAGGGCTAGGGTTAGGGTTGGGGTTAGGGTTAGGGTTTGGGTTAGGGTTAGTGTAAGGGCTAGGGTTAGGATTATGGTTAGGGTTAGGTTTAGTGTTAGGGCTTGGGTTAGTACTAGGGCTAGGGCTAGGGCTAAGTATAGGGTTCGGGTTAGGTTTAGGGATAGGGCTAGGGTTAATGTTAGGGTTAGGGTTAGGTTTATGCTTAGGGTTAGGGCTAGGTTTAGGGATAGCACTAGGGTTAGTGCTATGGCTAAGGTTAGGGTTAGGGTTAGGGTTAGGCTTAGGGCTAAGGTTAATATTAGGTTTTGTTGTAGGCCTAGGTCTAGGGCTAGGGTTAGGTTTAGGGTTAGGGTTAGGCCTAGGGTTACTGTTATGGTTTGGGATAGGGCTATGTTTAGGGCTAGGGTTAGGGTTAGTGTTAGGATTAGGGTTAGGGTTAGGGTAAGGTCTAAGGTTAGGGTTCGGGTTATGGTTAAGTTTAGGGTTAAGGTTAGGGTTATGGCTAAGGCTAGGACAATGGCTAAGTCTAGGTTTAGTGTTATGCTTATGGTTATGGTTATGGTTAGGGTTAAGGTTAGTGTTAGGGTAAAGGATAGGGCTTGGGCTTGGTCTAGGGATAAGGCAAAGGCTATTGTTAGACTTACAGTTAGTGTTAGGTTTAGGGTTAGGGCTAGGCCTGGGTTTAGCCCTAGAGATAGGGCTTGTGCTTGGTTTAGGGTTAGGGTTAGGGTTAGGATTAGGGTTAGGGCTAGGGTTAGGGTTAGTTTTAGGGTTAGGGATAGGGTTAGTGTTTGTGTTAGGGCTAGGGCTAGGGTTAGGCTTAGCATTAGGTTTAGGGTTAGGGTTAGGTTTAGGGTTAGGACAAGCGTTAGGGTTAGGACTGGGGTTAGGGTTAGTGTTAAGTTTAGGGCTATTGTTAGGGTTAGTGTAAGGGCTAGGGTTAGGGTTCGGGTTCGGGTTCGGGTTAGTCATACGGCTAGGTTTAGGTTTATGGTTTGGGTTAATGTTAGGGTTAAGGATATGGTAAGTGTGAGGGTTTGGGCTATGGCTAGTTTTAGGGCTAGGGTTAGGTTTCGGGTTAGAATGAGGGTTAGGGTTAGGGTTAGGTTTAATGTTAGGGCTAGGTTTAGAGTTAGCATTAGTGTTAATGTTAGGGTTAGGCATAGGGTTAGGGTGAGTGTTAGGGCCATGGCAAGGTTAGGGTTAGGATGAGGTTTAATTTTAGTGTTAGAATTAGGGTTAGAGTTACAGTTAGGGTAAAGTTTAGTGTTAGGGCTAGGGTTAGTGCTAAGGCTAGGGCTAGGGCTAGGCCTAAGTTTAGGGTTAGGGTTAGGGTTTGGTTTATTGCTAAGTTTAGGGTTAAGGTTGTTTCTAGTGTTAAGTTTAGGGTTAGGGTTAAGTTTAGCTTTAGTGTTACATGTAGGATTACTATGAATGCTAGTGTTATAGTTAGAGTTAGGGTTAGGGCTAAGGTTAGGCTTAGGTTTAGGGTTACGGATAGTGTTAGGACTAGGACTATGGCCAGGGCTAGGTTTGAAGATAGGGTTAGTGTTAATGTTAGTGTTAGGTATAGGGTTAGGGTATTGGTTAGTGTTAGGGTTAGGGTAAGGGTTATGTTTAGGGTTAAGGTTATGTTTAGGGTTAGGGCTAGGGTTAAGGCAGAGTCTAGGGCTAGGGCAAGGGCAAGGGTTAGGGTTAGTGTTATTGTTAGGGCTAGGTTTAGGTTTAAGGTTAGGGTTAATGTTAGGGTTAGAGATAGGGTTAGGCTGAGGGTTAGGGCTATGGCTACGATTAGGGCTAGGGTTAGGTTTAGGGTTAGGATTAGGGTTAGGGTTAGGGTAAGGTTTAGGGTTAGTGTTAGGGCTAGGGTTAGGGTTAGTTTTCGGGTTAGGGCTTGGGTTAATGCTAGGGCTAGGGCTAGTTCTATGGCTAGGTTTAGGGTTAGTGTTTGGGTAGGTTTAGGTTTAGCATAAGGGCTAGGGTTAGGGTTAGGTTTATGTTTATGTTTAGGTTTAGGGTTAGGGTGAGGGTTATGGTTAGGGTTCAGGTTAGGTTTAGAGTTAGGGCTAGGGTTAGGGCAGAGTATAGGGCTAGGGCCAGGCCAAAGGTTAGTGTTAGTGTTATTGTTAGGGCTAGGTTTAGGTTTAAGGTTAGGGTTAATGTTAGGGTTAGAGACAGGGTTAGGGTGAGGGTTAAGGCTATGGCTACGATTAGGGCTAGGGTTAGGTTTAAGGTTAGGATTAGGGTTAGTGTTAGGGTAAGGGTTAGGGTTAGTGTTAGGGCTAGGGTTTGGGTTAGGTTTAGGGTTAGGGCTAGGGTTAATGCTAGGGCTAGGGCTAGGTCTAGGGCTAGATTTAGGGTTAGTGTTCGGGTAGGGTTAGCCTTAGCATTAGGGCTAGGGTTAGGGTTAGGGTTAGGATTAGGGTTAGGTTTAGGGCTAGGGATAGGGCTACGGCTAGGGTTAGGTTTAGGGTTAGGGTCATAGTAACGACTAGAGTTAGGGATAGGGATAAGGCTAGGTTTAGTTTAAGGGCTAGGGTAGGTTTAGGTCCAGGTTTATTTTTAGGGTTTGGGATACGTCTAGTGCTGGGCTAGGGTAAAGTCCATGGTTAGGTTTACGGTAAGGCTTAGGGTTATGGTTAGGGTTAGGGCTAGGGTTAGGGCTAAGTTTAGGGTTAAGTCTAGGGTTAGGGCTAGTGCTAGGGCTAGGTTTAAGGCTAGGTTTAGGGATAGGTTTAGGTTTAGAGTTAGGGTTTGGGTTAGGTTTATGTTTAGTGTTAGGGCTAGGGTTAGGGTTAGGGTTAGGTTGAGTGTTAGGGCTAGGTTTAGGGTTAGGGTTTGGGTTAATGTTAGGGATAGAGTTAGGGTTAGGGTGAGGGTTTGGACTACAGCTAGGGTTAGGTCTAGGATTAGGTTTAGGGTTAGGATGAGGGTTAGGTTTAGGGTTAGATTTAGGGTTAGGGCTATGGTTAGGGTTTGGGTTAAGGTTAGGGTTAAGCTTAGGTTTAGGGTAAGGGCAAGGGTTACGGTTCGGGTTATGTTTAGGGTTAGGGATAGGGTTAGCGCCAGGGCTAGGGCTTGGTCTAGGGCTAGGATAAGGTTTAGGTTTAGGGTAAGTTTAGGGTTAGGGTAAGGGCTAGGGTTATGGTTAGGGTTAGGGCTAGGACTTGGGCTGAGTTTAGGGCTAGGTTAGGGGTAGGTATAGGGATAGGGTTAGGGTTAGGTTTAGGGTTAGTGTTAGATTTAGGGTAAGGGCTACTGTTATTGGTAGGTTTATGGTTAGGTTTACAGTTAGGACTAAGTTTAGGGCTAGGTTTAGGTTTAGGCTTAAGTTTAATGTTAGGTTTAGTGTTGGGTTAGGTGTAGGGTTTGGATGATGGTTATGGTTATGGTTAGGGTTAGGGTTAGGGCTAAGTTTTGGGTTAGGTTTAGGGTTACGACTAGGGTTATGGCTAAGACTAGGGCTAGGGTTAGGGCCACGTTAAGTTTAGAGTTAGGGGTAGGGTTATTGTTAGGGTTAGGTTTAGTGTTAGGCTTAGGTTAGGGTTAGGTTTAGGCCTAGTGTTAGGGCTATGGCTAGGGCTTCGGATATGGCTAGGGTTAGGGTTAGTGTTAGGGTTAGGGCTAGGTTTAGTGTTAGGATTTGTATTGATGTTAGGTTTAGGTAAAGGGAAAGGGTGAGGTTTAGGGCTATGCCTAGGGTTAGGGTTAGGGTTAGGTTTAGGTTTAGGATGAGGGTTAAGGTAGGGTTAGGTTTAATATTAGGGCTCGGGTTAGGGTTAGGGTTAGTGTTAATGTTAGGGTTAGGGATAGGGTTAGAGTGAGAATTAGGGCTCCAGCAAGGGTTAAGGCTAGGGTTAGGTGTACGGTTAGGATGAGGTTTAGGTTTAGGTTTAGGGTTAGGGTTAGAATTAGTGTTAGTTTTGGGGTTAGGTTTAGTGTTAGGGCTAGGGTTAGGGCTAGGTCTAGGGCTAGTGCTTGGGCTAGGGTTTGGGTTAGGGTTACGGCTAGGGTTAAGGTTAAGGTTAGGGCTTGGTTTACGGTTAGTGTTAGGGTTAGGTTTAGGTTTAGGTTTCAGTGTAAGCTTAGGATGAGGGTTAGATTTAGGGTTAGGTTTAGGGTTACTGTTGATGTTAGGGTTAGGGATAGGGTTAGGGTAATGGTTAGGTTTAGGGTTAGGATGAGGGTTATGTTTAGGGTTAGGGGTAGGTTTAGGGTTAGGGCTATGTCTAGGTTTAGGGTTTGGGTTAGGCTTAGGGCTAGGGTTAGGTTTAGGCTAATGGCTAGTGTTAGGGTTAGGTTTAGGTTTAGACATAAGGTTAGGGCTAGGTTTAGTGAAAGGGCTAGGGCTAGGGCTAAGTTTAGGGTTAAGTTTAGGCTTAGGGCTAAGGTTAGTATTAGGTTTTGATGTAGGGTTAGGTCTAAGGCTAAGTTTAGGGTTAGGGTTAGGGATAGCCCTAGGGTTAGTGTTATGGTTTGGGATCGGGCTAGGTCTAGGTCTAGGATTAGGGTTAGTGTTAGGGTTAGGGTTAGGGTTAGGGTTAGGGTAAGGGCTAAGTGTTAGTGTTAGGGCTAGGGCTTGGGCTGGGTTTAGGGCTAGAGATAGGGCTTGGGCTAGGGTAAGGGTTAGGGCTAGTTTTAGGTTTAGGGTTAGGCCTTGGGTTAGGGTTAGCTTTAAGGTTAGGGATAGGGTTAGTGTTAGGGTTAATTCCA
>JAQZBX010092576.1:0-12256 GCA_029593785.1 Cabassous unicinctus
ATTAATGAAAAAGCAAATCTTGTGTTACTTGTTGGGAGTGAAAATCCAACTCATTTGAAGGAAGGAGGGCAACAATCCCTGAGTCTGGGGCTTTGAACATATCTTCACTACAGAACAACTATGACTGAGGAGTATTTCCAAGGTTGTGGGGAAAGCAATAATTGTGAGTCCTGAGCTGAATCTTTCAAGGAAATTAGAAAGCATCTACTTTCTCACTCCTCCCTCCTACCTGACAATAGAAATGAGAAAAAGGAAGAACTAAATGAGACTAGAAGATTCTTACCAGGGGATTGCTGATGAAGTTGATATTCTCATCAATTGATTAAGGTAGGGGGGTGGAGGTGCCATTAACATAAAAAAAATGGTAATTGTCTAAAGTTTTTTGAGATATTAGGCTCACTGATTTTAAAATAAACAGCATACAAACCTCTAGAAAACAAAATTATTTTTTTGTCATATACAGTTTGAGATTACTAATTCTTTCATATTAATACAGACTTTGCTTTATAATCAAATCCCAAAATTTCCTGTTGGTGCAATAAAATTATCTATAGTACAGAGATGGTCCCTCCACCTCCCTCACTCTCCTCCATGGCTCACTCAGCTCCAATCATCTCCTCCTTCTCTAATTCCTGGAGTAAATCAAACTTATTTCCATTTCAGGGCCCTTGTGCCAGCTGTTTCACAGTGCCTGCCATGCTCTCCCCCCATCCCAGCCCATTAGGTACTTCTGACACTCAGGTCTTAGCTTAAATGTCTCCTCCTCAGAGAGAACACCCCAGACCACAAAGGCAGCTTGGGATGTTCTCTTTATCACATCACACTGTTTTGTTTTGAGTTTTTGCCTCATACATTACTATCCAATGATATCTTGCTGATTTATTTGTGTTTTGTGGACTGCCTCCTCCAATTAGAATAGAAACCCCATGAGGAAAAAAAGAATTTTATCTGTCTTGGTCACCACATCTCCAACATCTCTAGTCCTTCCTGGATAAAGCACACACTCAATAAAAAACCCGTCTAATGAATGGGTGAATGATAAGAACTTGGTATTTTAATGCTAAATAAGACTGAAACTTTCGTCGAGTTTTTAAAAAGTTTATTTCATAAGGCTAATTCCAAAAAACATGAGAGACTTTAAACAGGGCATTCTTGCTATCTCAAGAAAATCCAGAAATACATTTACAATAAATTTACATTTTATTATAAAGGAAAGGATAGAGCAGAAATCCTTAACAATGAATCTAAATAAATCTCAATAAAATTTTAAATTATCAAATGGGCAAAAAATGTCTATATTATTTTTTCCACAATCAGGGGTTTCTAGAAATATTGATGGATTTTACAGATTTTGAACAGTGTGAGATTTAATTAGTTAGGGAATACACACAAACTAAACGTCAGATAAATTTTCAACGGAAATAAATTATACAAATTGTGAGTAATGTTTTTGCTGTTTGTCTTGCTGTATTAGATTTAGAAAACAGGCTTAATTAAGAGGTTAAGAGGAAACAGACTTTAATCTCTTCTCCATAAAAGGCAATCCCTAAATAAGAAATCAGTCTCCAGGCAAGTTTTCACATTTTCTGTGGAAAGTATACTCTGCCAGTTCAATATTGAAAAAAAAAGGTGAGAAGAAATGTTAAAATTTGCAGTCCTAGTGAATAATTTACTGTTGCGAAACTCCTAATGGCATTATGTAGGATATTATTTACGAGCCATGATCCTTTGAAATACGATGAAGACACATTGGTAAGGTCAAGAATATATGGGTAAAATCCAAAAATGACCTGCTTTAATATTTATTACCTTAAGATGCCCATGTAGAAACCAAATATCAAAAGAATTAACGAATAAAGAAACCTCAAACAAACCCAAATTAAGAAACATCTACATATATTCAGTATCATATTCATATGATTAAGCGTATGATTAAACATTTTTTCTCTTCTTCATTTTTTTCATTAACAAGGAGACCTTGACTATGTCATTTAGTTGATCTATGTTTATTTGTGTATCTTTCTGAACACTAGAGGAACAATTGAGATAGTTTGAAATAGATGAGCTAAAAGTACCTGGACAGAACTTTGAAGGGGAAATGCTTTCATAACTTGTTGAGCTGCCTTTTTCTGTTATTTTATTTTTTTGAATTTGAAATAAAATTTGAATAGAAAAAAAAAGAAACATCTACAAAATAACTGGCTTATATACTTCAAGTACACCAAGGTCAACAAACACAAAAGAAGGTTGAGAAACTATTCCAAATTAAGACTGAGGAGACAAGTTAACCTCATTAGGGCATGATCCTTAAATTGATCCCAAACCAGGAAAAAGTAGTTATGATGGAAATTACTGGGGCACTTGACAAAATTTGAATGTACACTAAGGACTAAATGGTAGAAGTGTATTAATATTCTGATTTCTTAAAATTGAGCTGTGGTTTAGAAGGAAAATTAAAGATCTCATTCTTAAGAAATATACATAAAAGTATTTAGGAATAGAGAAAAGTGGATGAAAGGATGGATTGATGGATGGTTAGAAAAACTAGATAGAACTAATGAAAATTTTTTTAAGACTGTCAAGTAAAATAAATTTACTAATGTCAATGAGAATAAGTGCTCAGGTAAGCTGCAGGCAGGTATATGAAAAATAGAATTGTATGACAAAAGAAATCAATTAAAATACAACATCTATTTAAGTTCTAAAATATATTATTACTTCAGTGAAAGAAATGAATAAAAAACTGAAATTTAATTTAAGATATTTCTGGACTAACAGTCTTTGTGAATTGATGTTCTTCTTTAACAATATATGGTATTTTTGAAAAATGCTATGACATAATTTCAACTGCAAGTTGAAAAACTGAATGAAGGCTTTAAATTAAAAAAAAAACACATTCAGAAATCAAACTCCAGATGTAAGCTGACTCTTTAAATACTTTCTGATTCTTTTTAAATCTTAAATTTTAAACTGAAGCAATAATAATAATAAATAGTAAATACTGCAAGCAGTTTTGGAGGCTATTGTATCATCCTCTCCTTAAAAAGAAGGAAAAGACATTATAGAGATTAAGTTCCTTGCCCAAATTTCAAACCAGCATATGTGACAGTTAAGCAAAAATTACAACGAACTGCTGCCCCATGCTCCTTGGACAAAGGTGATTGCTACATAATCAAATATACCACCTTGGTATAAAGCTTGCATTTATCTGTGTTACTGCAAATGATACTTTCACTATCGCCTTAGTTTATACATCATAATTAGCATTTTAAGATTATTAGGATGACTTTTGTAGAAAAAAAAATCAAGGGTGAAAATATTTCTTGCTTTCTTATTACTTGTCAAAAGGGTAAAGTCACAAAGACTATACTGACTACATATGTATAGATATGTATATATATACATATATATAGTCAATATATAAAAAATACATATACACGTATATGGGAAATTATATAGATATTACACTATTATTCTCAGTCACCCAGCAGGTTACAAAACTATTGGGCAATATTTAGACCCCAAACAATATACTCAGACTGTTTCTTTCTTTTGCCAACTTAATATTCCTCAGAGTTGAGGAATTGTGAGGGAATACCAATATTATATTGCATCTTAAGGAGTAATATAAAGGACACAGCTATACCAAAGGAGAAAAAACAGAATATTTTTTAAACTTTTGCTCAAGATTCTACTTTGGTGAAATCTTCTGACCCCGTATGAAATTAAAGTGCTACTTTAGCATAGACACACACACAGGCACAGAATTTTCCACTGAGGCTGCACATAGTAGCATATCAAAACTCTATCAATGACTTCCAAATCTCCCAGGTAAGAATACACACATGGTGTTCAGGATGTTCACTAATTACATTGATTTTTTTTTTACCTTAAAGCTTTAAAGAAAAATCATGATTATGGGAACTTCAAGTTTTTAAATAAAATAGAAATTCATAATCATTTCTAATCGAGTCCACTCAGTTTACAATTTGTTCACAGTGAGTATTCCTGAGTTAATATTATGTATGTAATCATCAAAACTAAAAGTCTTAATTTTTAAAGTACTATTAAACTAATATTACAAAGATATAAAAGGGAGGTCATTACTTTCATTATTGCGAACTCTTGGAGACATTTAGCCCAATTCGTTTCAGGTATTGTGCATAAAATATGTTATAATGGAATAAAGAAACTTGATGGCATATCTATGTTTTTACTCACCAGTTGTTTCCACAATGCCTTCTAGGATGACGACAATCTCGAACTGTTCACTTTGCATGCTTCGCTGGGATAGGTCATAAAAGGGGCTTTTGGCATCGATCACGTGGCAAATCGTGAGGGGGGAAACAAGAAAAAGTTGATCTGCCCCTGTACTAAAACCTACGTCCAGTTCAAGTTGGTCAAGGGGCAGGAATTCACCCTCAGGTGTCTGCCGAGACTAGACAAGCACACAGAAAAAGAGAAGAAATCACTACTTGCACTGAAATTTTCAAGGCAGCCCAACAATAATTTATATCATTGCCAACAATCTGCACTATCAATCATCTGCAACAAAATCCAAACAAACCATTCTGCAGCTATATTCTAGCAAACAATCCAAAATCTCACACAGCTCATGCAGAAAATATATGCATTATTTATAATACACAACTTGTTATAATTATCATTCTCTAACTCATGAGCTATGGAGAAATACCTGGCCCAACAATGGCTGCTAGCACCAACTGGGGAAGTAAGTGTACACAGACTACTGCTTGACATAACTCACTGCATGATAACTTACTGTGTGCCAGACGTTTTCCTCACAAAGAAGATAAGTAGGCAATTCCTAGGGAGTTTGTTAAAGTGGAAAAAGGCTGACCATAACTTAAGAAGAGACTTACTGAATTATTTAAAAATCAAAACATAATAATTCCTTTTTCCAGGACTTATGATAAGCAACAAACAAATATAAACTGTAATAGAAGACTGAAGATGTTATATTAAATTATGTTATGCATACAATAGCTCACATAATTTTTAAAAAGGCAGGTACAGTTAGCGAATTGGTTTTCAAACTCCTTAATAACTTGAATTTAAATTGTTGAGTTCTCCATTTCATGAATTTTAAAAATAGCAAAAAATTATGCTACACTGAACTATCCTTAATAAAAATGCAATTTTTAAAAGTCTGTATTTGAAAATCTCAAATTTCATTAAAACTTTCATAAGGTATTGACATTTGGTTTCAGTGTCAACCATTGTAAACTTTAATTCAGTAAACTGCTTGCATACTAAGATCCTAAAAGAATATTAAAAGTGACTTTAAAACTCAGCAGACCATGAAAATAAACTTACTCATCTTTCTTTTCTGTTTGACATCATTTTCTTTATCTTTTACTTACAGGAACCGTGTACAAGCAAATATTTAAGTTTAATTCGTATAATAATGTAGTAAAAGAAGGGCTGGATAGTTAGGAACTGCAGATAGAAAAATTGGGGGAGTGGGCATGCTGCTAGTTAAATGGAACTTTGAACAATCCAACACATATTACAGACTCCAAGCTAACTTAATAAACAAAACAGAACCTGTAACACTTCTCTCTCCAATGAAATGATAGTTTGAAGACAAAATCCTTACTCTCAGGGTTCCAAGAAACACACTGACCTTTTATGCAGAGTAAATAAGTCTGAAAACACAAATACTATTAAAAAAAAAAAAGGGAGGGGTTAGTAAGATGCCATCCATATAACACAGCAGAAGGAAGAGTTTCAAGGTGGCAGTGATTTGTTAGGGCAGCAATTGCTGCAAATTGTCCAAACAGCAAAATTAACAGATTAGAGGGGCTACTCTGTAGTAAATGCTACTCAGGAATATTATTTGTATAGAAAAAAATCCAAAGAAATCTGCTGAGAATTTTTCTCTACATTGTAGCTGGTTGAAAAACACAAAGAAGAAAATGATTACTGACAAGAGAAAAATCCATGGAAAAAAACCTGATAGTATAAAAATAATAACAGTAACTAACAACTAATGTTGGAAAAAACTAAGCATTTCTATAACAGCATGAAAAAGCTCACCTTAGAGTTTTTTCAAGTCACCATTCTAAACCTATTCTCGAATTACTAAAATATGAATAAGACCAGCACCTTTCCAACTGCACAGTCATATAACAAGCATTGATTAATATAACAAAGTAAAAGCAAAATAAAATAATAAACAAAAGCAAAAACACTGTGTCCATTGTTCTCTCACCTACTAAGAAGCAGGCGCTATAGAAACACAAGGTGGTATCTAATGTTTATAATTAAAGACCAGACTTCAGGTAGTTTTTCTAACTATTCTAAGCTCTGCTTTTTCTAAACTAAATGGCAGTATTGACAAAGATAATTTTATAAAAATTCACCTTCTTATTTTATTTGGAAATAATTTTGCCAAGATATATTTTTTTCTAATTATTATATAGGTAGACCAATATTTAATCAGTCTTTCTAATTTATTTGTCACTTATACCTTTGCTTCATTCTGAAAGATTTTAGAGTAAGCTATTAAATTTATATTTCCTGATCATCCTAAAAAGAATAAGTAGCCTAGAAACATGCAGGCCATCAGGAGAATGCCAGCCTGGAATGAAATATATTTTATTTTTAATATTTTGGACTATTTACAGACAAAATAGTTAATTCATATGTAGGTAATTTAGACTTAAATACACATGGATTGGTTACATTTGGATTCAGTAAACTCTGATATTGGAAGTCTGTTCTTTATACTTGAAAATGTGTCTATATTCCCCCCCAAAAAAGCTTTATGTCCTTTCAAGGTCTTAGCAGAACCAAAGGTGACAACTTTACCTATTATGTGCAACTATGGGGAAGTAATAATTCATTTACTTGAAAGATATTTTCTAAGCTTGTATTTTTCCAGATAAGTGAAGTTACTCACATATACACTGAAAATTATTTTCCAGATAATACTCTTTCCTTAAATGACTCTGAGACACTAAACATTCCCACAATTTTATCCTCCATCTATGTTAGACCATCAAATATTTCAACTATCATGAGGTTTGTTTGCTTCTCTGTGTAACCGACACGGAAGCTGAATAATCACTGCGAATTAAATAGGGGGCTTTTGCTCAGGGCAAGAGTACAAGGTGTGGTTTTAGTGTGGCTGGTGCTTGGAGCACTGGAATTGTATGAAGTCTGAGGCCTGGCTAAAGAAAAGTTATTTTATCAGTTTTTAGCCAAATACTTTTAGATAATCCAGAACCTACATATGACTACAAAATACATTTTTTTCAGAAGCATACACATTAACTTTTAGAATATAGTTTTCTAATCAGGCTTTCCTAATTCTGGTGCAATTTACCTAAATTCCAGAGATTTGCTAATGCAAAGAAAAACTAAAAGCCTATCTTTTAGTCTTTTAGTTTTACATCTCCTGTCTTGTTTAAGTGAAGTAGGAGAACTTTTGTTCAAAGAACATGTATAAGAAAATGAAACACAAAAATGAAAAAGAGGAGTTATTTATGACTTTATGAAATTAAACTGTGGTGTATAACTTCAGTGCGTAATAAATCAATAGCATTCTTAGTCAATCATAGTCTAAGTCTCTTTTTTGACTATCAATTACCATATTTCATCCAGAAATATTTGATAAGCAGAAAAATTCAAGATAAAAAACAATTTAACTTTCCTTTATTACACCACCTTAAGAATTATAATATAAGAAGGAACTTCCAACTGATAAAAATGTATGCAGGGACCCTATTATCTCTTTAAGCTCTATAAACCTCCTAATTCCAAAGGGAACACTGAAGCATGAGTATTTATTGATAAATAAGTGTAAATAGATATAATCTAGATCAACAAACAAAACAATTGCTAAAAAGTTATGACTGATGCAGGTTAATTAAATTTTTTAAAAGCTGATAATTAAGGCTGACTTCTATTTGATGAGATGATCAATAGAATCAGAAAATTTGTGGAATGAATGAGAAAATAGTGGGAAAGGTGGAAGAAAGACAATGTTGGCATAAAAAAACAATTATGAGCTGAGAATGACTTCCATGCAACTTTTTTTTTTCAACTTACATTTTAAGTCTACTTTCCCAAAACTTACTTGAATATCATGAATTTCTGAAATGACTTTTCACAATTTAAGTTGTGACAGTAATTTGTAAAGTATTCCTCATCAAAATATTGCCTTTTAAAAATTAAATATTTCAATGATATGCATTTTATTGTATGCAAATAGATCTATAAGTGGAACTTAGAGCTTGCATCTCATTTTGTAGTCTCTTGTACTAATTTCAAAGAAGTAATTAAAGGTAACTGTCTTTGAACTCTCTAAGAGGTGGCCTACAGATAGCCAACTACAGTTCCGACTACAGGTGGAAAAAGAATCAAATGTAACAAATGCCTGGAAGTCACCATGATGGCGATGCATTTCACAGACAATCAGCTTTCATATTATAGATGAAAGAAGAGTGTTCATCCAAAGACACACACACACAAAACCCTGGCATACACATTTTAGCACTGTCCTGTATAAGTTATCTGCACTTGGCCACTCTCCCCCTGGGGGATATGTGGCTAAGTGTCCATATTCATCCTGTAGAGCTACGTATCCCCAATACCATCTCTTTGCTGCCTTTCTCCCATCTCTCTAACTCATAACAGTGTTCTCATTATACCATTGTGCTCTTTCCTATCTCTGAGTTGGATAGGGATTTGGGATAAAGCATTTAATCACTAACATCTGACTCAGGAAATTTGCCTCTATCATATTCCAAGGCAGGCACCTGTTCTACGCGCAACCCCCGCAAGTTCTCACTGGAAAAGGGCCCTCAGGACCAGTGGTCATGACAGGAAATGGAAGGAAAAGATTCTAAGTTGGAGAGAGCAAGCCATTCCTGCTTCCACCTTTCCACCATTTTATCTATAATAACACTTCCACTCCTTAAATGTGTATATATATACACACATATATTTATATAGATATGCACATACAAATATGCATATGCACATAAATAAATACATACGTATATATACATACATAATATATGCTTAAGTCAGAAAGAAAATCACTTAGAGTGAGGTCAGAGTAATAGCTGAAAGCTAATTTTAAGAAATGAGCCAAAAGCTGGTACAAGGAACAGAAACAAAAGTGTCTTGTGAATCAAAATAGTTAAGGCTCTGGCTTTGGCACTCGAACCAAAATTAAAGTCAAGTAAAGGAGAGCATAGACCTAGAATATTATCTGGGTTGTCTACAATAAATTTGTATGTCTTCTGACTCCTTAAGCTTGAAATTCCATGAGTACTCAATTGGAAGAAATATGAAAAATATCAAGACTAAAATAAAGATATTTTAATCCTGAGCTAATTAAATATAAAAAAATACAAATTTTTATAAAAAAGAAAGTACCTTATAGAATGGAGTGTCATTTATCTTTAATAGATTTTGTGAGCCTTTTATACCATTCAAATGAAAAAACAGCTTTATAATTATTTCAGAGTCTTTTATGGAATTTATAACTATAGACAGGATTGGTAACCCTACTTGCACATTTCCCTCCTACTCACCAAACACCCTCCAATCCATTAAACCTTTTTCCCTGCTCCCATTATCATTTGTTCTTACCTACTGCTGTTTATTTGTGGGTCTCTATGTCCCTTAATTCTGTACACATTGTATTCCCTGAGCACAAGCCACCCTGTACTTTTCAGGAACCATATTAAAAATAAAAATACAAAATAAAACACAGTAGTACTATTGGAAGGAGAATAATAATTATATATTTAAAAGAGAACCCAAGTTCTATATTTATTATAGACTTACTGTACTTGTGTCAGATAAAGTAAAGCTAGACTAAATAGGAACTATGCAATTTTTTAAAAGACATAATGAATCACCTAAGAACTTACCAACTAATAAGGGACCTAGATCCTGAGAGTTCTGAGGTCTCCAGTCTTAAACTCTGAACATTTTAACCAAGAGCTTGGATGATGTTCAGAATGGTTCTCTAACACATATTCATTTGTGAAGTCAGTATAAAAGGGGAGGTAACTAACTGTCTCAAGATTAAAAGTAAAATGAAAATTGGTGAAAAGGGTCAGTCATACAAAATAAAGTCACAAAGTTAAAAACGTAATAGCAAATATGCACAAGGTATGGAATGAAGACAAATCAATAAATATATGAGAAAATCCAGGAGTCATGGGGTACAGAAATCATTGTGGTTATAAGATTAACAAACTGTTAGGACATAGGAAGAGGAGAAGGAGCCTAATGGTTTTGCAGGTGAGTTTTTTTTATTATTTTTGCATCTGCACTTGCTTATATTCTTATGGGAAAGACAAACAGCATCCAATTTTGAGAATCCATATAAAGAGAGAACAAAAAGATGAGTTCAAAAATAATATATCTGATTGTAGAAGAGCAAAGGAATGTACTCCATTCCTTTAAATAAGTGAAAATTAAAGGTGGCATAGCTGACCTCCTAGGAAAAAAGGTGATGATGCTTTTCATTGAATAGAAATATGAGGAAATAATACTATGCTTCCATGAATTTATCCTTATATCTTTGTTTCAAAAATAGTTGATTTTATGTTTTCAGCTATTTAATATTTGCTGAAAACTGCTCACTTTATATAAAAAAGGCTTAAATGGGTGACCAAAGTCATATATATAGACAGACATAGATGATAGAGATACAGATACAGATATAGAGATAGATACAGACATGTGATGGTGTGCTAGTAGTATTTGGACAATAAGTTTATGAATTCTAGAACAGTGTATCAAGAAAGATTATGTAATTCTTCCCCTAACAAGTTATATATCTAGGGCAGTCAACTATTAGTAATAGATTTGTAGAACGGAGTTAATGAGATTTCCAAATCTTTTAAAACAACACTAAATTACAGAGTCCAGCATTTCACACATTAGTCTCAGCTCCATAATGCAGGCATAGTTATTGAAACTTTCAACTGGATGATATATTAACTTAGCATGACCATGATATTTATTAGTATCTAGGTTAAAAAATAAGGATGACAACTCAACTAAACTAAACACTACAAGAAATGAGTATGAATGAATATGGTGGATAAGAGGAGAAAAAAAAGGAAGACCATTCATCTTAATAATAAAGCTTTAGATCACTTTGTTTATAATAAAATTATAGATTCTTAAAGAAGCACTTCAAAGTTACATACTTTCATTTTTATTCAAGCTGCTTTGCCAATACCTTCTACTCCCTCAGAGCAGAAAAAAGACTGACCACTCCAGGCAAAAAAGTGGAGGCTTTATATTTGAATATTGAAAGAAATTTCAGTATTTTCATTATTGGGAAGACAGGAATAAAATTTGCTTTCATGTAAGAGAGTAGTATAAAAAAAGCCAGACAGGTTAAGAAAATAACTTCCAACAATAGTTAGGGAATGCAAAAGCAATAAGCATAGAAAATTTCCTAATGGAAGGGATAAGAAAACCATATCTATGTTCTTACTGTCTTCCCAAGAATCAAAAGTACTTCATGACCATTAAATAAAACTCATACTGACACTGAGAAAGAAGTCTATATTCGGCAAATAAGAGAATAGGTTAGAATAATGTAAGTACAATTAAGTTGGTAATAAGAGGTATACTACATGCTATATATAGTATACACTATCATTAAATATATTTTGGTTGCCTTAAAAATTTTAAATATTTCTCTTTATATTAAAAATCTAAAACTCTTACCTTTAAAATATAGAAGGGATTAAAAGAGGAAATTGAATATGTATGATAATATTTAATAAAAAGTTATAAAACTGATGCTGAAATATTATTTTAAAATTTTGGTAGAGCTGCTCTTTAAAAATTTTTGTTGACTGTTTTAGGTCACTTCATCTCAGTCCTAAGAGAAATGAGAGCAACCTATTAAGGGCAAATTTCCCTTCTAATTTTGCGGAATGTTATTAGCTCCCCAACAAAACATAACTCCCTTTTAATGAAGTCGAAGGAAATGACAAAATGTATGAGAATTCATTTTAATTACCATAGCCACAGGGTAAATCAACTTCAAACAAACTACAGTAACTGGCTGGCTAAAGAGTGGCCACTCACAATCAACCCTTTTGCTTCACAAAAAGCAGTGGAGATTTCCCCATTATTTTTATTAAATATAAATCAACTCCACATGCCAACCATTTTTTACCTCTAGCAGTGACATCTTTCTTACAAACCAAAAGTAAAGGACTTCATGGGAATATTATATTTATTC
>JAQZBX010092578.1:0-12254 GCA_029593785.1 Cabassous unicinctus
TGTCCATTCTCTGCGTGTCTTCTCTGTGTCTGCTTATCTCCCCCTTGCTGTGAGGTCTTGCCGCGAGCCGGCCTGCCCTCACAAGGAGGCGCCCGGAAGCGAACCCCGGGCCTCTCATATGGTAAACGGGTGCTCTATCCATTGTGCCACACCCGCTTCCTGCCGTGAGGTTGCTGCATCAGCCCACCGCACGGCTCAGGCCGTCGTGCCCTCACAAGGAGGCCTCGGGACACGAACCCGGGCCTCCCATATGGTAAACGGGGGCTCTATCCACTGAGCCACACCCGCTTCCCTGAAACCCTTTGTATAAGCAAATAATCCATTAGTTCAAGAGGCTCTTCCTTTTTTTGAAACAGCTTTATATAAAGTTCATGTTTGTTTATAACAGTAATAGCTATGAAGGTAATAGCCAAAAAAAAAAAAAAGTTCACCCATTTAAAGTGTACAATTCAATGGTTGCTAATGTATTTACAGATTTGTGTAACCATCACCATAATTTAATTTTGGAACATTTTCAGAACTCCAAAAAGAAACCTTATATCCATTCTCTTTTTTAAAATCTAGAAGTGATTTTACTTTTGTTTTCTAAGGAAGACTTTCTTCAAGAAGTTGCCTTTCCATTGTGGATTTCCCATTCTCTTTCTTCATATTCTATGTTTATAAATCTAGAATTTCCTTCCTTATCTATCTGAACGAATTTAAAAGATAACAGAAGGAAAATAGATATTATGACAATCTGAGGTAGCTAGCTAGCACTTACTTAGGACTCTGTAGTTGTCATGGATTTAAAATTCCTATGCTTTTGTTTAGGAGTTCTTTCATTGGTTAATGGAGATTGTAGAAGTGTTTAATTTAGTTTGTATTTAGGCTCAATGAAAGTAGTATTAATAGTATAATTTCTATGCCTTTTAATCTTTTGATGTCCGATGGGAAACAGATTTAAGAAAAAAGCCAGTGTATGTGATCAGGCTGTACAATTATAGCTTGAGGGAAAGACCTTTGAGATATTGAGGTGAAAGAAGAGTTTAAATGGAACTTAAGTCTTAGAGAGGTTACGTTTTTAAAGTAACAATGCCAACCCATTTCTGTCTGAAATCAGAGCTTCTGCTGTTATCAAGTATATTAAATGCTTCCCTTGAATAGCGATGATAAAACTTCTGGAAGACCTGACTTCTTTAATTTCCAAATACTTTGAGCAATTAGTCAGGAAAAAAAATTTTTTTTTTGATGAGTGAATCCATGCTTCCTACATCTTCTACTTGACCTTATATTTTACTTTGCTTTAGGGTGGCTTTTATTTGGGGGTAGGGCAGCTGTGAGGGAGAGTTGGAATATAACCAATTCTGTATTTAGTTACTTTCTTATGTATTTTTATTAACATTGCTTTTTTTAAAATTTCTTTTCTTTTGTTATTTTTTGTTTTTAACATTGCTTTTATACCATTGCATTTAGGCTCAACTTTATACCCTTCTTTGTGAATGGTAGAGTGTTTCAGTCCACAGTTGTTTGTTTTGTTTGGTTTGGATTGATTGATTTTAATAATTGGAGAAGTGGAAAAACAGAACTGACCAGTGAAGTCTATTAGTGATGAGGCTATTACTAGGATAAGTTTATTTTCTTGGCATAAATGTATTTTGAAAGAGTCCTTTGTCTTTTCATCTAAGCTATATTTATTTTCAAATTTCGTTTTTATTTGGACTAAAAATATGGACTTGAGTTTATTTCTCTTTTATGTATAAGGGCCTTTTGTTTTCAACATAGATTGAAGAAGATAACTATATTAAAAGGAATATTTGGTGATATGGCATTTCTATTTTAATTACCTTCTATCATCCCCCCTTCCCCAACAATCGTCTTTTAAAGATGTAAGTAATTTACTTAAACATTTAGCAACATTGTAACAAGCTGAAAATTTTCTCAGGGCATATTATATTCAATGGATGTGGAATTTGCCAAATGCTTTGAAGATGAAAATTTCAAGGGAGGTATTAGGGTTTTCCAAAAGAAACATTTCAGTTGATTCTTTACTGTGAATGAGGATTGAGGACAATTTCTAATTTTAGGTTATTTTCATGGCCTTCTTCCCTAACTCTGTCCACATCAAAGTTGGGATGCATGCTTTAGTGATTAGCTGGGAGGATCAAAGTATTTACGAATTCAGTAATCAGTTAACTAAAAGTATTGTCTATTATAAAGAAAAAGTGTCTTATAGTGCTATCTTTGTTTTTAGTCACTCATGTAGATAATAATCTTCTTTAATTGTTAGAATGTTAGGGTTCTTGGAAGACTAGGCAAGTCCTTTAATCTGTGTTCAGTTCTTTTTGAAAGTGGGTGGTACTTCTAATTGGTCTTTTGAAGTTCCTTGCCACATTCACTCTACTACCTTTGGAGGATATTTTGAGAATTATTTTTGTCCAAAATTCACTGTCCAATAACTGCAAAAGGATTTTTAAAGTAGTAGATATAAATTTAATTTATGGACAGTTAACGTATTAGAAAATACTTCTAAAAGGTATGGTATTCTTTAATCTGGGATAGAAAAGTAATCATAGTCTAATGAAGGTATTGATGCTTTCTAATTTAAGAGTATCTTATGTGTGTGCCTTTCCAAGGTTGGAGATGCCTCAGAGAGTAAGATATATTCCCTTGAGCCATAACATTCATTTTAGCTTCTTTAGGAGGGAAAAACATGATAGTGTTGAATTAAATATTTGCTAAAGGGTGCTGTATGGAAGAGCCTAGAGTAACGAACTAAATGAAGAAGCCAATTTAAAGATGATATACACTAGTATATGTTATCTCATATGTAAAGATGATAATTACACTCTTACTATTACAGAAAAAGATATTAGACCATTTTAAGTTATTTGATATTTCTTTTCTATTTTTATCCAGTTTCAAGATTCAATAATTTTTTTCTGGGAACTATCTTGTGATTAAATATTTTGAACATAAGGAATAAAGCCAAGAAAAATAGGGGACAGAACTAATGGAAAATTCATTCTTCAGTTCAATAAAATTATGTAATAATAGAAAAAATATTTGCAACATTAATTTTTACAAAATAAAATTTTTTCAACATTATTCTTATGGCATTAATTTTTTGTGAAGAATATAGTTCTCTGTGAGAAAAAAGACATATTGTCATTTTGTGCACATATATTTAGGTTGTTGACTGACACTCTTTTTAAATTTTTTTTTCCCCCACCCCTAACAGAATCTGTCTATGATCTTCTCCCAAAGGAGTTACAGTTACCTCCATCTAGAGAAACATCTGTAGCATCAATGAGTCAGACAAGTGGTGGTGAGGCAGGCTCGCCTCCTCCAGCTGTAGTTGCTGCTGGTATGCATTTCATTTTACTTTATTCAAGAAAACTAGATTATTATCTGGCCAACATGAACAGTGCTGACAAAGTTCATATCAAAAAGAGTGTGATTTGAGGGTTTGTTTTAGGAGGTTTTAAAATATATTTTTTTAACATTAAAATTTTTCAATATAATTTTCTTCATGTAATTATTTCTTAAAATTTCATATTGGCACATCTATAAGTACCGTCTCTTAGAATGGGCCTTGTCTTCAAATATGGTAACCAGTTTAAAGCTGTTTTTGTTTACTGCACATAAAAAGGTTAAATACCAAGCTATGGATAGAAAATCATATTTGAGACTACAATTTACAATTATTTTTTAAAACTTGCGCACAGGGAAAAATATTTTATGTTGTATAAACTGAAAAAGGGCTCAAACACTCAAATCTCTTTTCTGTTTATAGCATGTTACTCTAACCTTTTCCCTACATTTAAAAGTATATGTGACTTTGTACTTATTTTAAATTCAGTTAGCAAATATTGGAAGATTTGAATGTAATATTTATTTAAAGATATTTTCTTTATAACAATGAAAAAGTATGAAAAGTAGTGTTTGAAATTTACCATGTTTATTTTTACTAAGCTCTCAAATCATAAACTTTATAATTATATAAAATTGGTTCAAAATTTTATTTTGAATTAGAATAAAAGATTGACAAACTAATAGAAAAAAAATCTCTATTTAGTGATAAATTAGTATGAATGCTTTCTATAGTACTAGTTGGCCCAACTGTAATTCTTTTTTTAGTTGAATTTATAGACTGCTAAGTATGTTTGCTTTATTAAAGGAAAACTTTTTAAAAAATATATTTTGAAGTTTTACTGGTCCTTCTAATTAGAGGTTTCTTGACTAATCTGATACCTCTCATCTTTTAAAATAGTACTTAAAATCCATCAGAACATTTTTTTGGTCAGAAAATTCTTTTAGTTTCAATAAGGGAACAGTGAAGTGGAAGGTTGTGATTCAAATGAGGATATTGGTACTGTATTAGAACTTGAGATATTTTTCTTGTATGCACTAAATTATGTACCATTAACCTTGTGTACCAATCTTTCCCCTGAGCTGTAATGTGCAGTACATAGCCTTCCTGGTTGTTGAGGGCCAGAAAACTTTAAACATGGCAAAGAAACTTATTAGCCCTGCTCACTGTTCATGTGTTGCCAGACATTTGCTAACAGATTCTGTGGATTTAATTGTGAATTAGTGAACTATTTAGTGATCACACTGATAAGAACCTGGTTTCACATTATATTCACTGGGTTCTAAAAATGGCCTGAATATTTTTTCTAGAATGGAGAGATTTAAATCTAGTTAAAAATTTTAACAGATAGTATAATATGAAAGAAACAAAATATTTCCTATGAAATATTTCACTTTAAATCCACAGGTAGAAATTGACTAACTGATTCTTTTGTATCTTTTTAGATTGTTTTTTTTAAAAACGTTGAATTTGTATAGAACTAAAAGTCTGTTTCTTCTGTGCTTTTTAGCATCTGTTGACAGTAGATCCAGTTCCTTTTAAAAGCTGAAGGAATTTTAGCTAGATTTGGAAAAAGAACAACACTTACCTTTAAATAATACCAAACTCAACTTTAGAAGTTCTTTTATAAAAATATTGAAAGTTCTTGAATTTTGGTTCACTAATAAAATGTTAGTCCCTGCACCTCCACCATGTATTTGAGAAAATCCTCTCCAGATAAATTAAATTAAAAGCAATGAGTTGAAAAATCATGAATATAAGATATTTAACCAAAGGAGGTATTTCGAATTATAAAGTTAGAAGTAATAAATTCTTATGAGATTTTGAAATGCTCAACGTTGTAAAGATGGTAAAGAGAAGAAGGGATCTTGACAGTTTTCTTATATTCAAATGCAGAAAATTTCTATGATATAAAACCAAGTTTTTTGTAATGCTTTTTTTTTTTTTTTTACATAAATTTACTTTTAGTAACATAGTCTATTCTAGGATTCTAATGACTTATTGGTAGAATAGCCTCTTTACCATATTCCATTATGGATAAGAGAGTTTAAATTACAGATAATTATCATAGGGGAATTACTATATATATATAATGAGAGTCACATTTTTATTTGACATATCAATATCATTGGTGACATAACTATCAAAAAGAGAGATTTGAAATATCTTACTAGTTGCTCATTGTTTACCTGGACAAAAATGTGATGTCTAGGAAAAGGCACATTGATTTGGACTTCTGTGAGTTTTGTTTTTTTTTAATCTATAGCATTGCTGTTTAAATATGAAATGCATAAAAATGATTATTCTTAATGTAGTTAATTCTTCAGAGTTTTGAAGGAGCCGGATTGGCTGCTATCAGGTATGAGGGCCTGGTGGGAACAGACTTCTAGTTCTGCCATAAAGGTTTGTGTTTCACAAGTTCTAAATCATTTTAACATTTAGAGTCTGGGCATATGGGTGTTCATGGACAGTCTTTGTTATTTAATTATTACAAATCTGTTTCTCAGATTCACCAATCTAGATTTTCCCTCCTACATAATACTAAGGGACTGAATAAATATGATGCTGCTAATCCACAATCCAGAATATTGGGATACTTAACCCTTTTTCTGCCTCTATACTATTCAAACTTTTAGCACACTCCCATCAATAACATCTTTTTGTCTTATGAGTCCCAGGGTTGGGGATGGGACACAACTCCTTTTTCCATGGGCCAAGTGTAAGAATCTGGGAGGTGTAGTTGAGAATCACTAGCTTGAAATTTGTCTTCCTCCTCATTCTTTAGACTTCTGTTTTTGTCCCAGTGGATAGGTAGTTATAGCTTGTGATTCAATGTGCAAATGAATAAAAGCTTTAGAAATACATATTTTCTTAACAGTATTATAGGATCTCAGTAGCTAAGACGAGACCATTTTCCTGAAAGAGAATTGTTATTCAAATGAATCGATGGCATGTTTTCTGCAATGTAAGGAATTGTTCAAGAAGAGATGTGAATTGTGAAAGGATTCTTTTTGTTTTTTGGTGAATCTTATAGGTTATAAAGAACTAAGATGTAGGTATTATTTAGGAGAACTAAAAGAAACCAACAGTTACATCAGAATTTTTTTTAATAACAGCATTATTGAGACTGTCATATATCGTACAATCAGGTTTTTGTTTTTTTTTTAAGATTTATTTATTTATCCTTCCCCTAATTGTTTGCACTTGCTGTCTGCTCTGTGTCCATTTGTTGTGTGTTCTCTGAGTCTGCTCATCTTCTCTTTAGGAGGCACTAGGAACCGAACCTGGGACCTCCCATGGGGGAGACAGGTGCTCAGTCGCTTGAGCAACCTCAGCTCCCCGGTTTGTTGTGTCTCTCATTGTCATTCCTCTTTGTGTCTCTTTGTTGCATCATCTTGTTACATCAGCTTGCCTCGCCTGCCTGTTGCACCAGCTCGCTCTTGCTTATCTTCTCCAGGAGGTACCGGGAACTGAACCTGGGACCTCCCATGTAGTAGGAGGGAGCTCAATAGCTTGAGCCACATCCATTTCCCCAGGTATTGTTTTTAATCTACTTAAATATCTATAGTTTTATCCTTAGGTTGACTTAATTTATTTAAAATTAGAAATCTGTTACAGAAGTGAGCAGTAAACTTTAAACTTCATTTTGAAAAATAAAATTATTTTCTTCTATCCTAGACTATTTTTTGTCTTCATTTTAGGGTATGGCTTACATTTATTAGTTTATATCAAAATATGATATTTTGCTAAGAGGACTGTTTCGAGCAAAAATCTTGCATTAGTTTCTTCAAAAATTTTTATTCTAATTCTTGAGCTAAACAATGAATTAATCAAACTGTAGATTTTATAATTCAGCCAGAGAATTTCAGCTCCTCTAAGAATAACTAGTCAGTAATTCCTTTTATTGTTTTCATATTTTTACTGATTTCAATAATTACATATTAGTCCTTTTTCAGAAGTAATATATTTTTATACACAAATACTTTGTAACAGTTGTAATATAATATAAAACTCATACAGCATGTACAATAGAAATCTCTATTGAATATCTCCTTGTTACATCACTGTAGGTTTTTAAGGCTGTAATTTAAATTAATATCTTTACATGAAGTGATCCATATAACAAACTTTTATTTTGGGAAAATCTTTTGGAAAAGCATTATTTAATTTAATTTAATTTAATTTAATATTGAAATCTATACCACAGCAATGAATAAATTTCAAATATGTAACAGGTATTTTCTCAAATAAAAGAACTTGATTGAGTGCTGTTTACACTATAGAAGAGGAAGCTAGAGAGCCATATTATTGTCCTATAATCAAAGAACAGCTATGCTTTAATTCCTTTCAGACATCTTAATCATTGAAATTAAAATCATAGGAAAATGTCTACCACAATAAAATAAAAGGTACAAGATAATCATGGCATCCCAGTATCTCAAATGCCTGGGAGCCACAACATTTCTTTCATTTTTAAGAGGGTATCTCTTTGTAATACCTTTCGGTAGGATAAAAGTTAATTGAAATAAAAAAATAAAAGAAACAGACAAAAAACACTAAAAAAGTAATTGATCATATTACTTAATAAAATACTTGGGAATTTTAAAAAGAAGTTTATTTTTTCCAGTTTATAATAATAATGCATTCTCATAATCAATTTAAATTGTCATTCATTCTTGCTGGGCTAAAAATTGTTATTTTGTCTTTTTGAAGGGAATTGATGAATTCATGTTCTTAGATTAATAGTTATTTTATTATTCCCTTGTTTTGGAAACATTTGAAAGTGACCATTGCATTTCTGAAAAAAAAAATCAGGAATGTCTAATACATCCATTGGAACAAGGCTGTACACAAAATGAGGTGAAGAATATATGTTATCTTTCTTGGGTTCCCACTATGCAGTAGAAATTGTGCTATACAACTTGTATTTCATCAAATGTATATAATCCTATATTATTTAATCCTCCCAGCAACAAGGCACCTCTCTTCTTTCCACAGAGGTCTAAATTTTTTACTCCTTGCTGTTGTACTCCAGGGAATTTAGAATTAGGTGCTGTCACTTCAATTAAGGAAACACAAGATCCTGGTCTAGGCAGTATGCAGGATATTGAGTTGAAAAAGCCATAGCCCTACCCCTCTACAAGTTTTAGAATCTGTAAAATGAGACTATGATTTCTAGAAGAATGTAATTTTAATAAAAGTGATTCACATCCAAATTGCATATCCCATTGAATTTATTCTAACTTACTTACTTGTGTTAGAAAGTATTTATAATTATATAATTTGGATTTTCTTTACTTGACTAAATTTAAAGAGTAAATTTACCTTTGTTCACTCTCCTGAGTTAACTGGTAGAACATATTTCAGAATTTTTGCCATTTATGCAGTATACTGTTCCCAAGATTAAAAATAAAGTTCATTACTTGGGAAGGTAATTCACCCATGCCACCTATGATTTTGATGTTGTAAGCCAAATATGTTGTTAGTTGATTTGGTTATTCCATATGACCATTCCCACTTTTCCTCAAAAGCTAGAGCACTTCCAAAAGGAAGTTAAATCCTAGTTACAAACATGTTACAAATAAGTTTGAAAATCTCTACTCCTCCTCCTATCTTTTATACTGAAAATACTGAGTAAATCTAAATATATACACATATATGTGTATAGAATTAATCTTATTACTTTATTATTTATTTATTTAGGCTAAAGTCTACATTGTTAGAATGAAAAGTAGAAGCAAATCTAGGTCATAATTATCAATTCAGATACATTTGCTAATTTAGCAAGCTATTTCATATTATAAATTATCATTGACAGAAAGGAAACACGGCCTATTTTTGCTTTGTTTCCCCTTTATTATTGTTATTTTAATAATTATTAGCAACAACTTTATAAATATTATAATTTATTCTGTGTCTGATAAAATAAGGACATTTTTATGTCAACTGAATCTGTAGAGCAGCATTTTAAAATTGGCCGCAGATTCTCATTCATAGGCCGGACACATATATAAAATACTCAATTTCATTTTTATGTTTGTACAATTTTGCTTAAGAGATTATGCACAGAAGTGGGCTCATTTTTTAAAATCTTACCAATAATATTGATAATATAAGCAAAAAGTACTGATACAACTAGTTGTTTTGTGAATCTAATAAAGTTATATAAAAAACATTCTAGCTGGGGCAGGAAGAAGGAAAATAGATTAGGGTAGGGTAAAACAAAAGAGCTTTAACTGTGTCTATGACTTTTCCCCTTAAACAATGAACCAAACACAGTAAAATGGTAGCATTTGTTAATTCTGGGTAGGGGATACATGGGTGTTGGTTTTAAACATTTCGTAATTTATAAAATGCTAGATGGCAGATGATTAAAATAATAAATCAAAATACCCAATTTAAAAAGTGATATGTAAATATGTAAAATACCTAACATTGTCTGACAGTTGAGGATTACTTAGTAAATATGGACCTTCCCTTGCTTTATGTTTCTGTCATTTATTACTAACTTTTTTAAAAAATTTATTTTATTTATTTATCCCCCCCCCCATTGTTTGAGCTCACTGTGTCCATTTGCCATGTGCTCTCTGTGTCTGCTCATCTTCTTTTTAGAAGGCACTGGGAACCGAACCTCGGACCTCCCATGTGGGAGAAAGGTGCTCAATTGCTTGAGCCACCTCCACTCCCTGCTTTATTGTCCCTTTCATTGTGTTTCCTCTTTGTGTCTCCTTTGTTGCATCAGCTTGTTGCATCAGCTTGTCCTGCCAGCTTGCTGTCTTGCTTGTCTTCTCCAGGAGGCACCGGAAACCAAACCCAGGACCTCCTATGTGGTAGGCGGGAGCTCAATTGCTTGAGCCACATCCGCTTCCCTATTACTAACTTTTTTAGAAAAATAGATTGTATTTTTATAAAAAATCAAATTTTTAACCTCACTTTGATTTTTCTTTTGTTTGCATTCTATTTTTGGCCTTATTTTGAAATTTTGCATATCAGTCAAGATGTAGCCACACAAGGGCCATGGGATTTATGTTCTGACTCTCTTATTTTCTCACTTTGACACTTGTGGATCGCTTGTATATAAAATGAACATTGAGAGAATAATGAGTTGTAGGAAGAATAAACAGTTTCCAAGGGAATTATATTTCTGCAAAGTTGGCTGAGTTCTTCCTAAAATTGTCTTTCTACTTTTTTTTTTTTTACTGGACTGATAAAATTGCATGCTCAAGTATCAAAAGCCCAATGATCAAAACTCAGTAGAGGGGGAGCAGATGTGGTTCAAGTGGTTGAGCTCCTGCCTTCCACATAGGAGGTCCTGGGTTCAGTTCCCAGTGCCTCCTGAAAAATCAAAAATGAACAACAAGCAAAACAAATGAACAGACCAACTGAGGGAAGCTGATGTGGCTCAGTGGTTGAGTGCCGGCCCCCCGCATACAAGGTCCCAGGTACAATCCCTGGCCCTGGTACCTCAAAAAACAAACAAACAAACAGCCTCAGTAGAACAATTTATGACTATCTTCTACCTAGACAATTTATTTTGTCTACAATTGTATTCAGTATACTCTCTAATCCAGACCCAGATATAAAACTTGATTAATTAAATAAGAAGATTTCAATGATACAAATATTATTTTCTTATACTTTTTTTGGTTATCTCTAAAAAGAAATTTGAAGACATTTAGACTAGGGTTGGCAGTGATACCTTTACTAATTAATCTAAACTATTTTTAAAATGTAGTATATGATAGATAAAGCGTTAACATTACCTCAAATAGCATCCATTAGAGCTGTTTTTCTCTCCAGTTCTTTAATGCATGATAATTTGTTTTTATCTTAAAGTAAGATTACCTTTCAAGTGGGATCTTTGGCAGTATAGTAAATGTAGTTATCAGCTAGTATAATTATTTCCTTTTGTGTTTAAATTATTTGAGGTAGAGGATTCTATCAGGACTTTAGTCTCTTCACTTACGTATTGACCAGTGATGCTACCCAGTGGTTCTTAAATAGCTGGATGATAGAAAGAAAGCATCTTTCTCTTCCAATAGGAAAGGATTTAAAAACCAAATTTATTTTTGTACCTGGTATATGTACTTAGATACTTTGGGTTGGATAGGACAAAAGGCATACTTAAGGCATTGCTTTAGGTATCAGGACACTTAAGAATTTTGTTAGCATTTTATTTTTCAAGAAACATTCCTTAATAATTATTTTGTGATCATGTATATTCATGGCACTCTCATAAGGTAAGAATAATTATTTTAGAAAAATTCAGATTAAAAACTAGAGAGTATTTTATAGTATTAGAACCTTGAATGGCAGTTTGATTGACCAGAGCAGAAAAAGATGATCTCCAATAAGTCAATAACTTACCTTTCAGCTTCAGTAGTAGTGCTAATCACTTTTTAAAATTCAGCCTCTAGGATCAGAAATTTTATACACAATAGTATATCTAATTAAAAAATATAAACTTATAACTTTTTTGAGGAGGAAATGAGGAAGTACAGGGAAGTGACCTGATAAATGAAAAAATCCTTTGCTGCTAAAATATAGATATTTCTTACAGCTTGAGTGTATTGGTCAGAATATATCCTGTTCCACTCAAAGGAATTTGGGGGAGGGCAATGTCTAAAAACACCAGAGAATGGAGAACATTCTGGTTTATGGATTAGATTGCATTAGTAAACAGGAGAACAAATTGGTGAATATGAGTTAAATATTTTGGATAAGAAATTTCCCCACATGCATTTATTTGGATGCTAATAATTTAATTTTTTAAGGTTGGTTTTGAAACATTGCTTATTATAGCATGTAAACTTATGCTGGGTAGAAGAAGTACAATTGGGAAACTGAAACTGTTAAACATGTAAATTAAATGATCAACCCTACAATTTTTTTTTTTTTTTTTTTT
>JAQZBX010092579.1:0-12259 GCA_029593785.1 Cabassous unicinctus
CATTCTCAATGGTTTACAGTTTAGTTTACAATTTAGACTGTACAGTTTAATAATATTTGATGATATTTACCATGTTCTGTGTCCATTACTGTAAGTTAATGGGAAACATTTCCCATGACAACTAAATACCCCATTTGATCTTAACTGTTCCTTCCTCCCCTTCCCTTGGGGCATATGACACTCCCCTGTCTTGACTCATGGAATGACAAGATTCATAGCTACATGCCCTGGGTATTCCAACCTTCCCTTCCTAATCTACCCACCTGTCAACCCTGCACCACCAAACCCAGTAATATCACTATCCATCTGTCCTATCCTTCAACATTCAACTATAATCTATTCCTTTACCATAGGTTATGTCCATATGGGTGATGGCTCACAGCCTACTCTTCTCTTTCTCTCCCTTGTTTACCTATCTTTCAGACAAAGGTTCTCAGAAACTGTTCACTTTCCTCAGTTTAAGTCATTGAGGTCATATAGTGTTTATCCTTCAATGCCTGGCTTGCTTCACTCAACATAAGGTCTTCAAGATTCATCCACGTTATTTTGTGTGTTACCACTTTATTCCTTCTTAAAGCTGATTAATATTCCATTGTATGTATGTACACATTTTGCTTATCCATTCATCTGTTGATAGGCACAGGGGCTGATTCCAACTTTTAGCAATTGTGTCTTTGCTTTCAATTCTTCTGGGTATACCCAGCAGGGGAATTGCTGGATCATATGGAAGATCTATTGTTAGTTTCCTGAGGAATCGCCAAACTGTCCTCCACAGTGGCTGGACCATTCCAGAAACCCACCAGCAGTGGATGAGGGTTCGTATTCCTCCACATCCTCTCCAACTCTTAGAGTCTGCTGTTTTTTTAATAGCTACCATTCTGATGGGTGTTAGATGGTATCTCATTGTAGTTTTGATTTAAATTTCCCTGACAACAAGCGATGTTGAGAATTTTATTCATGTCCTTTTTAGCCATTTGTATTTCTTCCTTGGAGAAGTGTCTTTTCAGGTCACTTGCTCATTTTTTAAATGGGTTGTTTCTCTTTTTATTTTCAAGGTGTAGGATGTCTTTATATATGCAGGATATTAGGCTCTTATCAGATATATGGTTGCCAAATATTTTCTCCCATGGGTAGGCTGCCTTTTTATTTTCTTAATAACTTCCTTTGAGGTGCAGAAGTTTTTAATTTTGAGGAGATACAATTTATCTATTTTTTCTCTTGCTGCTCATGCTTTGGCTGTGAAGTTCATGAAACCATTTCCTATTACAAGGTCCTGTAGATGTTTTTCTACATTATCTTCCAAGGTCTTTGTGGTTTTGGCTCTTATATTTATATCTTTGATCCATCTTGAGTTGATATTTTGTATAAGGTGTGGGATGGTGTTCTTCTCTCATTCTTTTGGAAATGGATATCCAGTTCTCCAACTACCACATTTAAAGAGGCCATTCTTTCCCAACTGAGTGAGCTTGGTAGCCTTGTCAAATATCAGATGATTGTATATGCAAGGATCTATATCAGAACACTCAATTCAACTAAATTTATCTGTAAGTCTATCCTTGTGACAATACCATGCTGTTTTGATCACTGTAACTTTGTAATATGTTTTAAAGTCTGGTAATGTGGTAACTCCACCTTCATTTTTCTTTTCCAATATGTCTTTGGCAATTCAGGGCCTCTTAACTTTCCAAATATATTTTGTGGTTAGTTTTTCCAGTTCCTTAAAAAATATAGTGTTGATTTTTATTGGGATTGCATTAAATCTGTAAATTAGTTTGTGTAGGATAGACACCTTGATGATTTTCTGTCTTCCTATCCATGAACAGGGAATATTTTTCCATTTATTTAAGTCTTCTTTGATTTCCTTTAACAATGTTGTGTAGTTTTCTGTTTATAAGTCCTTTACATCTTTTGTTAAATTTATTCCTATGTATTTGATTCTTTTAGTTACTACTGTAAATGGCATTTTTTTCTTGATTTCCTCCTCCGATTGCTCATTATTGGTGTACAGAAATGCTAATGATTTTTGAGTATTGATCTTATAGCCTGCAACATTACTGAACTACTTTTTGTGTTCTAGAAGCTTTGTTGTAGATTTCTCTGGGCTTTCTATGTATAGGATCATGTAGTCTGCAAATAATGAAATTTTTACTTCTTCTTTTCCAACCTGTACACATTTTATATCATTTTCTTGCCTCAGTGCGTGAGCAAGTACTTCTAAGACAATGGTAAATAAGAGTTTTGATAGTGGGCATCCTTGTCTTGTTCCCGATCTCAGACGTAAGGCTTTTAGGATTTCACCATTGAAGATGATGTTAGCTTTGAGTTTTTCATATATACCCTTAATCATATTCAGAGAATTTCCTTCTCTTCCTATCTTTTGCAGTATTTTTGTCAGGAAAGAGTGCTGTATTTTGTTGAATGCTTTTTCTGCATCTATAGAGATGATCATGTGATGTTTTTCTTTCAATTTGTTTATGTGGTGTATTACATTGATTGATTTTGTTATATTGAACCATCATTGCATACCTGGGATGAAACCCACTTAGTCATGGTGTATAATCCTTTAGATATGTTGTTGAATGCGATTAGTAAGTATTTTGTTGAGGATTTTAGCATCTAGGTTCATTAGAGAAATTGGTCTGTAATTTTCCTTTCTAGTGGTATGTGTGTTTGGTTTTGGTATTAGGGTAATTTTGGCATCATAGAATGAGTTAGGCAAGATTCCGTCTACTTCTACTTTTTGGAAGAGCTTAAGTAGAATTGGTGTTAGCTCTTTCTGGAATGTTTGGTAGAATTCAGCTGCGAAGCCATCTGGTCCTGGGCTCTTCTTAGTTGGGAGGTTTTTGATGACTGAGTCTATCTCTTTAACTGTAATTGGACTGTTGAGTTCATCAATTTCTTCTTTCATCAATGTAGGCTGTTTGTGCATTTCTAGAAACTTGTCCATTTCCTTTAAATTATCATTCTTGTGATAATCCTCTTATGATACTCTTTATTTCAGTGGCTCAGTAGTGATATCCCCTTGCTCATTTCTTATTTTGTGTATTTGCATCTATTCTCTCTTTTTCTTTGTTAGTCTGACTTAGGGTCTGTCAATTTTATTGATATTCTCGAAGAACCAGCTTTTGGTTTTGTTTATTTTTTCTAGTGCTTTCTTATTCTCTATTACATTTAATTCTGCTCTAATCTTTGTTATTTCCTTCTTTCTACTTCCTTTAGGTTTAGTTTGTTGTTGTTTTTCAAATTCCTCCAAGTGTGCAGTAAGCTCTTCAATTTTAGCTCTTTCCTCTTTTTTAATATATGTATTTATGGCTATGAACTTCCCTCTAAGGACAGCTTTCACTGCATCCCATAGGTTTTGTTACGTTGTGTTGTCATTTTCATTAGTTTCAAGGTAGTTACTGATTTCTTTTGAGATTTCCTCCTTGACCCACTGTTTGTCTAAGAGTGTGTTGTTTAACATCCCTATCATTGTGCCTAACCTGTTTCTCTGGCCTTTACTGATTTCCAATTTCATTCCATTGTGATCAGAGAAATTACTTTGTGCAATCTCAATCTTTCTGAATCCATTGAGTGTTTTTCTGTGGCCTACCATGTGGTCTATCTTGGAGTATAATCCATGTGCACTCGAGAAGAAGGTAAATCCTGCTTTATTTGGGTGTGCTGTTCTGTATATGTCTATTAAGTCCAGGTCCTCTATTATATTGTTGAGAGTCTTTGTTTCTTTGTTGATTCTCTGTCTATATGTTCTGTCTAATGATGATAATGGTGTTTTAATGTCCCCTGCTATAATTGTAGAGGCTTTTATTTCACCACTCAGCTTTTCCAGAGTTTGCCTCATGTATTTTAAGGCACCCTGATTAGGTGCGTAAATGTTTATTATTGTTGTCTCTTTTTAAGAGATTACCCCTTTTACTAATATATAGTGTTCAACTTTGTCTCTTACAATAGTTTTTCATTTAAAGTCTATTTTGTTTGATATTAGAATAGCTACTGCTGCCCTTTTTTGGCTATTGTTAGCTTCTAAAATTTTTTTTCCAGCCATTTACTTTCAGCCTCCTTGAATCCGTGGGTCAAAGGTTGGTTTTTTGTGGATAGCATATAGATGGATTATGTTTCTTTATCCATTCTGCCAATCTGTGTCTCTTGAGTGGTGAATAATCCATTAACATTCAGTGTTATTACTCGCTATGAATTTCTTACTTCAGCCATATTTTCTTTCAATTAATGTATGTCGTATGTTGTTTTGTTTCTGTTTTTATCTTTTTAGATGGTTTAAACTCTCCTCCAACTCTCTCTCCCTTGGTTTTTCCTTTCAACTTATAGAACTTTCTTTAGTATTTCTTAATTGCCAGTTTCTTATTGACATACTCTCTTAATTTCTGTTTATCTGTGAATATTTGGGACTCTCCATCATTTTTGAATGCCAGTTTTGCTGGATAGAGAATTCTTGGCTGGGAGTTTTTTTATTTTAGCACTTTGACTATATCATACCTCTGGTTTTTCATTCCTCCAAAGTTTCAGATGAGAAATCAGCACTTAACCTTATTGTGCTTCCCTTCTCTGTGATGGTTCTCTTTTCTCTTGCTGCCTTGAGTATTTTCTCTTTGTCTTGATCATTGGACATTTTTACAAGTATATGTCTTGGAGTTAGCCTGTTGGGATTTATACTGTTTGGGGGGCGCTTTGCTTCCTGGATCTGCACATCCATCTCTCTCAATAGGGTTGGGAAGTTTTCAGCCATTATTTCCTCCAACACTCCTTCTGTTCCCTTTCCCTTCTCTTCTTCCTCTGGGATGCCCATAATGCATATGATTGTGCATTTTGTGTTGTCAGTTAAATCCCTGAGTCCCTGCTGCATTTTTTCTATTTTTTTTTCTATCTGTTCGACTATCTATTTGATTTCAGCTGTATTGTCTTCCACGTGACTAATTCTTTCTTTTGCCTGTTCAAATCTGCCCTTATGTGAATCCAGCATCTTTTTTATTTCTTGGATTGTGCCATCAAACACCATCATATCTGTTATCTTTTTGTGTATGTTTACAATTTCTTCAGTATTTTATCCCAGTGTCTTCTTTATATCCTTAATCTCTTCCTTCACTTCATTAAGTTGATTCATGATATTTGTTTGGGAGTCTTTGATTAGTTGTTCGATGTTCTGCATATATTCCTGGTTTTCAGTTTGTTCATTGGAGTGGTCCATGTCTTCCTGTTTCTCAGTGTGGTTTGTAATTTTTTTGTTGCCTTCTAGTCATCAATTATCTTGCTGGGTTTATTCAGTTGATTAGATTCTCTCTCCTCTAGAGTTTTATTTAGGTGGTGGTTCTGTGTGTGTGTTAAGTTTTCTCTTTGAAACTTTTTCATCTTATTTTGTTTCCTTGCTTCTTACTGTGTTACCTTGAAGGCAAAATTTTAGTGCCAGAGGAATCAAAAGATGTGAGAAAGGAAGAAGGATAATATTAATATTGATAAAAGTTAGAAGAGGGGCCAAATAGGACTTAGGAAAATGAATATTTAAATTGTGTAGTCAGTGTAGAGTAATAGGAAAAAAAGTGGAGTACCTACAATGGACTGGGAAACCAAATAGAGGATTATATATATAATGATTTAGAAAGCTAGAATAATCAGGAGGGAGAGAAAGAGTAAGGAAAACGCTAAAAGGAAAAAGCTAATATAAATTTAAAAAAGAACAAAACAAAGTAGATAGAATAGAGATTGACACCCTTAAGTTGTTGTCTAATGAAAAAGCGTGGTGTCTAAGAACCACAATAGAAAGTAGAAGGCAGAGAGATGAAGGAAGGATAAGAGACAGTTTGTGATACAATATCAATATAGTCAGAGAATGGGAAATCACTGAAGAAGAAGCTCAGCAAAGAAGCGGTAAGCTAGCAGCACCTAATTTTAAAAAAAATGAAGGCAAACAGAAAGGGGGGAGGAAAGAGGAAAGAAAAACAAGAGACAACAAATAAGCAGAGAAAAACCAAACAATCACACCAGCAAGCTGTCAAACAAAGCTAAGGAGGGAGTGTTCCTTCTAGGATGCTTGTGGCTCCTCTCAGCCTGCATTGTGTTTATCAATTTCCCTTCAGGGTTCTATCTGCAGGTTTTGAGGCAGAGTTTTGGTATTAGACTAAATTAATAACAGGAATTCATTTTTTAAAGTGAATTTTTTTTTTTTGGTAATATAAGGGACCCAAAAGAAGTCCTCTGCTTGATCACCCCTTTCACTAAGGGGACCCTAAATAGGCTCATGGAAACTAATCAAGCCCTTCCCACTTCCTGGCCTCCCCAGGAGAGCTGAAACTTTGATGCTTGTCAATGCAGAGTGATAAAATTGGCTGATTCCTCCCCCTCAGGTGCCAGGCCTCAGTGTCAGCAGGCTGCTGGGTAAATCAGGTTTCCTCAGCAGATAAGCCTCTCCCCTCAGCCTGGTGCTGCTTCAAGCTCACTTATCTGCTCCCCAAAGCTATGAGGTAGTCCAGGCAGCCAAATCCACAGAAGTTAAAACCCTCTACACCTTCTGCCAGAGCCCTCCCTCAGAGTATGCTCCCTCACACTGGGAGCAGGAGTCATGGATGTAGGATTCATGGCTCCAACCAGCCATCTTCCCTGTGGGTGGGGCTCAGCCATCTGTGTTAACCACCGCAGGCAGGCTCAAAACTCATGAATCTCCACCGATCACTCCACGCCATTGATCCACCTGCTGCTAGATGACCCAAGCTTCTCGCTCCATTTGCCCACAGCACAGACCCTTGGGCAGGACCCCGTCCACAATCGGCCATCCCTGGAGAGCTAGTCAGTGAGTACCCTCCTAAACCGATGCCATCTTGCCTCCCCCATTTCTTTTCACTTTATTCATTTATATATACACACATTTAACATGTTTTTATTTACTGCCTTCTATAAAACATGAACGATTCATCATGATTAGAGAAAAAACAATCCTCTTCACAGGAATGTAATCCTTGTGGACTTGGGGAAGACACAAATCAAAGTTATAAATTTTATGCTTATTTACACAAAACCTTACTCTCTAACCTATGTTCAGTAAACACAGAAGTTTCCTGGAAAGCCACTAGAGTGCCCAGAGAGAGCAAATACCCAGAGAGTCTTCCACCTTTATATAAAGATGTGCCTCCCACATGAAACCCACACCCTGGTTTCCTGGGAGACAGATTAGCCCCTCTGCTCCTCAGAGTGAGGTTTCTCATCCTTCTGGACAGAATTCATTGGGATTCATGAGATTTATCCAGTACAACTTGGAATCTTATTGTTCCTTCCCACTCTTGGTGGCAAAAATCAGACAAAGCATATGTATGTGTGTCTTCATCTTGGTGTGTACATGTGCAGGTATGTGTGTATATGTGTGAGGTTGGATACAGGAGAGTGTGCACATGCTTGATTTTGTGCTTGATAGTGTGTGTGTTTTAATATTGGAATAGTAGTTGTGTGTGTAATGTGTGCATGTGTGTCTGTGTGTAGTGTACATATGTGTATGTGTTTATATATGTGTGTGTGAATATGTGTATTATGGTTATGGTAGATGTGGGAATGTGTGTCAGTAGTGTGTGCATGTGGGTCCATGTATGTGCATGCATGTGTTATTTTATACTAGATCCCTGAATTGGCTATCAGCCCCATGGTTCTGTACATTAAGGTGTTTTCTGAGGTGGTCTTGAAATAGAGGAGCACAAAGGAGATTAAAGAGCCCCTGAATCGTTCTCTTTCTATTGAAAAGTAGTCATTTTCCTTGGTTCTTCACACTACCATTGAAAGACATCTAGAGTTGATGTTCAGCCACAGCTTTGTTTAATAATGTACATAAATGTCAAATGCTATTTTTTTTTAATTTTGGGTTCCATGTGCACACTTCAGTATCCTAGTCTATGGGGGCTGGTGGACTGGATGGTAACAGCTGTAAATTCTTGCTCACAAAGATGAAAATCCAATAGGTGTGCATATGTTTCTGTGGGTGAGCAAAAGTTGCAAGGGTCTGCACCTCTATGACCTTATTTGACCCCCTGGTGAGTAATGGGCACATCTGGTTCAGGTTGTAGATTGCTGTTTGTCCCCCCTCCCCTTTCTCAAAGCAGGTAAGCCCACATTTCCTGCTCTTAAACAGAATGTTCTGATTTGGACTATTACTCTTTCTAACACTACATCTGATGGCTTTCCTATTAACTGCTTTCAGGAATGGGGTTATTTGTTATGTAATTCCCTTGACTCATATTGCATAGCCAGTTGCAATATGGTGCATTCAAGACTATATTCCTGAGGTGATAAGGTGAAAAAGGGGCTTTCAGAAACAAAACATCTAAATCAGACAATGTACAAATAGGGACACTGAGGCTAAGGTGGTTGACTTGCCCCAGTCACACAGGTGTGACATGTAAAAGACAGGACAAGATCAGTTGCTGTTTGTACATTTCTGGTGGTCAGAGTTGGAGGGTCTCACAGGCTCCTACATTCTGGCTACCAGGGCAATGATAAAGTAACAGTGACATCAACAAACACTCATGGTGCCAGCCATAAAATTCACCTAAAATGTTTCTGCTCTGATCACCACCTTGTTTCTTGTCAGACAGAATCTCATAGTTTTGAGGTCACAACCTCTGGGTCACAGGGCAGGAGGGGCTGAAGCTGTGTTGGGATCTCTATCACTTCGGTTCTCTGGATCTCATTCATGATCCCCAGATTCAGTGACACAGGCCTCAGAAGAGGAGCTCCTGGGTCATTTTTCAAGAGACCTGATTCCTGAGCAAGTTGTCTCCATCTAGCCTTTTGGAGCTCTTCCATTCTGCAAACCATTAACTGTGTGGATATATTGACAAGGATTTTTATGTTATTTCCCCAGATAAATGGAAACAATTTTCACTGAAACCAAAATTCACGGAAATAGACAAAAAAAAAAAAAAAGCAGGAATGGACTTCTCTGGGAATCATCTTTGAATGGATTCCTAGGTCTTCTGTAATGGAGAATCACAACTTAGATGGCTTAATACAATACAAATATATTGTCCCAATTCAAATATCTAGTTTAGGAGGCTATATATCTGAAGTCTGTAAGGGAGAATCCTTCCTGTCCTCCTAACCACTGGGGTTTTGCCCAAAACACTTGGGCTATAGTTCCTAATTCAGTCATAACAGGTGTCCTCCTTGAGTCTGTCTTTCTGTGTTCACTGCTTCCCTTCCATAAGTACACCAGTCATGATGGGATAGGGCCCAGTCCAATCGAGTTTGGCCTCATCTTAACTACCCTCTTTAAAGAACCTTTTTCTAAATAAGTCCACAGTCACAGGACCAGGATTAGGACTTGAGCATGTGTTTTGGGAGATAGATTCAGCCAACAACACAATCCAACATATCAGTGAGCTGAGGTCTTTCTACTGGCTGCCTGTGTTTGTCACTCACACTAGGGTTTATATTTCCTAAAGTTTTTCCTAAAGGAGAGAGTCCCAAGAATCAGTTTTAGAGCCTGCTAAAAGTGATTATCAATTATGCAGAAATGTCTACATTCCACTGAAAATAAACTTCAAGAGGAATTGACTTAAACAATTTCAACTCTACAATAATTTTTGAAAATACACTGTATAATAGCACTTTCCAAAGAATAAATTCTCCCAAAAGTTAAGTGAATGCAAATATTCTCACTGACCTGATTTTGTGATAATCTGGGTAGGCTAAACATTTGCTATATTGGACCTAATAGTCCATGTCCCCAGACCTAGTTTTTCTCCCTATGTCCAGTTTTTAGAATGCTGGTGATAAACTAAGCTTGATTTATTAGATGACCATCCTGTATGGGAAAAGACTGTAATTTGGGTAACTTTGGTCAAACTTAAGAGATATAGCAGGGGGACAGATGTGGCTTGGGTGGTTGGGCATCTGTCTCCCATATGGACAGACCTGGCTTCAATCTCCAGGACCTCCCAGTAAAAATGAAATAATGAAAAATATAGAAGTCATGTGGGTCACCAGGCCCCACAAGCAGGTGAGCTGCCAAGCTCCATGCATAGGTGAGCCACAAGGCCCTGCCCACAGGTGCACTGCTAGGCAATGCACCTGTGGGCAGATATCTCACAAGGTGATCAGAGGATCATCTGTCATCAGGAGCTCTGGGATACTCCCTGATCTATCACCTCTGGGGAAGGTGCTGAATTGCAGAGAGTAATGAGAAGATAAATGTGGGACATGGCACATCTTAAACTTTGTTTCTGCATCATCAAGCTGGCCTCTGCCATAGGAGCAGCTCAGGCTCACCTGCCTCACAATACCTGGAGCTGGTCTTTGACTGAAAGCTGCAACTAGGAGGTATGCTTTTGGGGCCTAATAGCTCTGAGCTGCAGGATGAGACTGGGGTGGGAGTTGGGTGGGGAAACAATAAACAGGAGGGGAGGAGGCTGTTTGTCAGGGTCCAATCTCCTCCAATCCTGAACTGAAGTGACCTGATGTTCTTTCCACTGATTGAGATCTGGGAATCCCAGGATGTCCATCAGGTGGATGGTCCCCAAGGAGGTATTGCAGGTCCCTTTGGATTTTAGTTGGGTAATTAGAGATATGAACCACAATATGTAGTAGATTTGAGACTATACTAATATGACCTGTGAGGAGTTTCAAAAGAGTTTTCAGAACTCTTGATAGATTCAGCCCAGTCCACACTTAGATTCAACTGTGACATTAGTATCACCTTCCATTTCAAACCCTGAGGATCTGAGTTTCAGAACTCTGTGTTATTTTGAACAAACAACCACTATTTATAAACATTGGTACTGTAAATATGTCTTTTAATTTATTCCCTCTGCCATAAATTTTTCACAAGGAGTTGGGATATATTTAGTTACTTAAGATAATAGCACCAATAGCCACAAGGAACTATGATTTAAGAACAATGTACCAGTTGAGGATGAGGAATCTTGAGGGTGGAAGAAGTGCTGGGGGAGTTGAAGGCTCTGATAACCTCCTTCAAATGCCAGAGACCAGGGAAGAAATGGACAAGTGATGGGCATTTTCATGATAATTACAGTAGAAGAATGACTGGGGAAGTGTTCAGAGAACCACCCAAGGTCATGCAGCTCTCAGTGTCTGAGCTTGGATGTCTATCCAGATCAGAAGCCTATTGGACCTAATAGTCCATGTACGGCCCCAACATGCTCTCAACTTGTTCAGAGACTGATGATAGGAAGAACGTGGTAGGGTTTTCAATGATTGTATTCCTCATAGAGGCGAGAGAAGGGGAAGAGAAATGTTTGCCTCTAAAGATGAGGTTTCAAAGACTTCAGAAATTAATTTTGTACCATCACTACACTCTGTGGACTGGCAACTTCTCTTGGGATGCAAACTGGGCCATGATTGTATTTCACAAGGAGATACTTCATGTCTAGTTTCTCACCTCTACACATAGAAGGATATTTCATTGCAAGGTAGATCAATACCAGAGTGTTACCCATATATGATTATGATGATTTGGATGTTGATATTGCTAACTTTTGTGCAGATGACATTTAGATAGGACTTTGGACTTAATGCTAAAGTGAGTTGAGAATTTTGAGGATGTTGAGATGAGATTTATTAAGATTGCATGTGGTGTGTACATGAATATTTTGGGTCCAGAAGTTAGGCTGGTAGGTGAGTAATGTTCCCCCATTAATATCCAGGTCCTAATACCTGGAACATCTGAGTTGTGAGTGTTCCCCTTAGCCCTGGCTGTGCATTCATCTTTGGTAACCTATTGAAATACAAACCTTGATTCATTGAAACTGACAATTTGCTCAGTCATTCTTTCAGTTTGTTCACCAGTGAATATTTGACATGCAATCTGTCAACCACTTTCACTTGCAATGCTGGGACTACAGCATGAGCCCTACAGGCCAGTAAAAATCATGAGACTCTCTACCCAAAGTCATGTCTGTTAATTGTATTGCTTTAAAATTCTTCCTCACCCAACAAGGAGGCAGATGTGCTATTGTTAAAACCTCTTGCCATAATTGGATTTATACCTCAGGGGAAATGGAACAGGAGGTGATTAATATTCAATGGCAAACTCACCTGAAGTAAGGTTTAAGTCAAGTTCTCTGTGGGGCTTCTCTAATTATCTTTCAGGGTTAGAGAAGTCTGTATGCAACCATTATGTAAGACAGGTCTGATGACCCTACTTGGAATAATGTATGCATAAGTGAAGGCCTTCTAATGTGCAGGAATTGCTGGAAACATTGCTGAATGTTTGCTGAATCCCAAATCTTTGCTGAAAACATTGTGAAAG
>JAQZBX010092580.1:0-12262 GCA_029593785.1 Cabassous unicinctus
GGGACCTCCCGGTAAAATAAAAATATATATACAGAAGGTGCATGGGCTGCCGGGCTCTGTGCCGGTGAGCCGCCAGGCCCCGGGAGCCAGGCAGCAAGATGATGACGTAAAAGGAGAGAGACAAGACGAGATGCTCTGAAAGCTCCGAAAACCAGGAGCCGAGGTGGCGCAGATGGCTAGAACACCTCTCTCCTACATCGGAGGTCTTCAGGTTCAGGATCGAATCCTGGTAAAGACGAGGAGGAAGATGAGAAGAGATGAAACAGACACAGAGAATTGCCCAGCAAATGGACACAAAAAACAGCAAATGGGGAAGGGGGTGTTTAAAATGGATCAAGTAAATAAATAAATCTTAAAAAATAATAATAATAATAATAATAATAGAGGTTATGGAAAAATTATGCCAGTACACTATGGACCACAGTTATTGGTAATATTCTGATGTTATTATCTCATCATCTATAAGAAATATTCCACAACGGTGTGGTGTATTGAAGGAGTGTTGTATCAGAATTCCACACATGTGCATGTTTTGTAAGTTCACAATTTCTTTAATAATATATATATATATTTTTTAATTAAATAAAAAGACAGACATGCTTCAACAAAATAAGCAGTTACAGTATTCTTGATAAAGTAGCATTTTTTTTTTAAAGATTTATTTATTTACTTGATCTTGCTGCATGGCTCCCGGGGCCTGGCGGCTCACCGGCACACAGAGCCTGGCAGCCCATGTGCCTTCTATATATTTTTTTATTTTATTTTACCGGGAGGTCCCGGGGATCGAACCCAGGTCCCTCCACATGGCAGACGGATGCCCAACCATTTGAGCCACATCCGCCCCCATAAAGTAGCATTTTAACCAGTTTCCAAAGAGCACTTGCCAAAGGACTTTAGGAGATGATGACACCTGCAGGTAGCATCAAAAGATGAGAAAAATTTTGACACATTCCAGGTACCAAGAGGAGGAAGTGAGATAAATAGGGGAAAAGGGAGCTGTGGCTTGTTATGAGGCCTTATAGGTAAGCAGGGGCCCTATTATCCACAAAAAGATATATGGGTTTTATTTAAGTGTAAAAAGTAACCACAGGAGAAAACATTGAAGTATGAATTCTAAAAATTTCATCTGAATCAGAAACTTTTCATAGAAATGTTAAAAATATTGATGCCTAGGTACTTCCGCTGATGGTCTAGGATGGTACATGGAAATCAGTTTTTTAATAAGCTCTTCAGAAATTCTGATCCACACCTAAATATCTAAAATGACACCTATTTCATTAATTGCCAACCTTATTATTATACATAAACTCATTAATCTTGCATTCTTCCTTGACCTTTTTTTGAATTTTTGTAACTATTCTACAGTTATCTAAGCCATTTACTTCTAATGTGTATTATTTTCACTTACAACCATAGAAATCTTGTTTTTTGGATATATAAAAAATCTTTTATTTTCTTTCAGATTTGCAGTTGAAGGAAGAGCTGATCAGCTATCAAGAAATGCCCACTTATGAAAAATTTACATCTTTTGTTCTACATCAGAGAATTCTTAACAGAGAGAAACCATGTGAATATCAGGAATGTGAGAAGACTTTTAATCAAGGCTCAAAGCATATTAAATGTGAGAGAATACATATTACTGGAAACCCCTGCAAATGTAAAGAATGTCAGAACATCTTTAGTAATGTACATCAACTTACTATACACCAGAGATTTCATGTTGGTGAGAAATCCTATGAATGTAAGGAATGTGGGAAGGCTTTTATTAGGGGCTCAGCCTTGGTTAAACATGGGAGAATTCATACTGGTGAGAAACCATATGAATGTAAAGAATGTGGAAAGGCCTTTAGTGGTAGTCATCAACTTACCATACACCAGAGTATTCATAAGAGTAAGAAACGATGTAAATGTAGGGAATGTGGAAAAGCTTTTTGTAACAGTTCATACCTTGTTCAACATCAAAGAATCCATAATGGTGAGAAACCCTATGAATGTAAAGAATGTGGGAAAGCTTTCATAGTGTATGGAAAACTTATTCGGCATCAGAATATTCATACTGGTGAAAAACCTTTCATATGTAAGGAATGTGGGAAGGCCTTTAGTACCTTCTCATACCTTGTTCAACATCAGAGAATTCATACTGGTGAGAAACCCTATGAATGTAAAGAGTGTGGGAAGGCCTTTAGTACTAGCTCACCCCTTGTTAAACATCAGAGAATTCATACTGGTGAGAAACCCTATGAATGTAAGGAATGTGGAAAGGCCTTTACTGTATATGGACAGCTTACTCGACATCAGAGTATTCATACTGGTGAGAAACCCTTTGAATGTAAGGAATGTGGAAAGGCCTTTAGACTTAGTTCATTTCTTAATGCACATCAGAAAATTCATGCAGGAGTAAAGCCCTATGAATGTAAGGAATGTGGGAAAGCCTTCAGTCGTGCCTCATACCTTGTTCAACATGAAAGACTTCATACTGGTGAGAAACCCTATGAGTGTAAGGAATGTGGAAAAGCCTTTAGTACAGGGTCATACCTTGTTCAGCATCAGAGAATTCATACTGGTGAGAAACCATATGAATGTAAGGAATGTGGGAAGGCCTTTATTAGTCACCATCAACTTACTGTACATCAGAGAGTTCATACAGGTGAGAAACCCTATGAATGTAAAGAATGTGGAAGGACATTTAGAGTACATGTACATCTCACACAACATCACAAAATTCATATTGATGTGAAACCCTATGAATGTAAGGAATGTGGGAAAGCTTTTGGTCGTGCCTCATACCTTGTCCAACATGGGAGGATTCATACTGGTGAGAAACCCTATAAGTGTAAGGAATGTGGCAAGGCCTTTAGTTCTGGCTCATACCTTGTTCAACATCAAAGAATTCATACTGGTGAGAAACCCTATGAATGTAACAAATGTAGGAAAGCTTTTACTGTGTATGGACAGCTTATTGGACATCAGAGTGTTCATACTGGTGAGAAACCCTTTGAATGTAAGGAATGTGGGAAGGCCTTTAGACTTAATTCATTCCTTACTGAACATCAGAGGATACATACTGGTGAGAAACCCTTTAAATGTAAAAAATGTGGGAAGGCCTATAGGTATAGTTCAGCCCTGAAAGCACATCAGAGAAACCATATGGGTGTGAAACCCTAAGAATTTAAGGAATGTGGGAAGTCCTTTTTGCATGGCTTAAACATTGTTCAGCATCAGAGAATTCAAATGGTGAGAAGCTTTTAAATGTAAGGAATGTTGATAGGTTGTTAGAAAATAGCCTCACCTTTCCTATAATAAAGAATATGTAATGTAATTTAGAAAACATAAGAAAACTTTCGTTTGTCATTCATGTTTATAGTCTATCAGAATATTCAAACTAGTGGCCAATTCAGAAAAAGGTGGAAAACCTTTACCCATGGCACACATATTATTTCACCAGTTTACAATGTGCCTGACATTAGGCACCAAAGTTAACACCTCTGGGCATTGTTTTAAAATGGTGATAATAGAACCTATCATTTATACTTGTAAAAGCCTGTGCTCAGTAATTACTTGTTTTTTGTTTTGTTTTGTTTTGTTTTTTTGTAACTTCTAGTGAAATTTTGAAGGTAAGATCCTACAGGTGTAGTTAATTTAGAAATGTCCCTATATCCATGCATCCACTTTAGAATTTTAAAAAAATCTTTCTGGATAAAACTTTGTAGAAAGAAAGGAACATGGGAGTTTATTCATTTAAAGCTCATCTCTTAATTTGCAACAAACAATTCTTGAAAGATGGCCAGGATTTTAATGTGTATAAAGATGTTAAGAAGAGCCTGTTAATCCACATTCTTTTTTCAAAGTTCAAGATAAATTGAAAATTAATAATAGGATAGCAAGCCAATGGAAATTTCTTTTACAATTACTTTATATGGAAAATTTTAACATATTTAACATAACGAAATAGTCACCCATCCTTGGTAACATTTTGCCTCATTTGTTTTATCTCTATATCTGTACATAATTATTTCTACAGCATTTGAGAGGAAGTTATAGGCAGGACCCTTCACCCCTAAATATTAGTCTGTTTTACTCATGAGCCCCACCTTTTTTCATGACTTCACTTTTTTTAAGAGTCCAAGGAAATTTTGTTATAGATTGCCTCACATTCTGTGTTTTATTGTTTCCTAATGCTATCATTTAGCATGTTCCTATATCCAGCATTTTTTCTATATTCTGAAAGTTGTAAAGGTTGAAAGGTAATGCTACATATTTCTGGAAACTCACAATATCAGGTTTTTCCACAGATAGTAATGCTAAGTGTTAAAACGTTACTGCTAGAATTTTTCATTTTAAGGTTCATTTCTTCAATGATAATCTGATGTTTTTAATATCTCCATTTGGAAAGTTATAATCACATATATGTATAAGTTTGGGATTAAAGAGAAAATCAAATTTGAAATTATGGTCTATTCAGAAAAGAATGATAATGAAATGCCTATGTATCAGAATTTTTGGTCTGTGACCAAAACTATAATTAGAAAATAAAGAGTAAAATAAAATTAATTGGAAAATTAATGCCTGCAGCCATAAGGCAGAAATCAGAAACCTATACAATAATTGTCACAGTATACATAATTATTAAAACTGTTAAAAGATGGAATAATCATATTTAGTTGTTCCAGGACCACTTGTTGGAAAAAATTTCCTTTTTCCATTGAATTGGTTTGTTGAAAATCAACAGATGACATAAATGTGCTCACATTTCTGAATATGCTTCTATACTGTTGTATTATGTATCTATCATTTTTCCAATACAAAAAGTATTGATCACATTTCACAATTTTTGACTATTTTATGCCCTTTTCACTTCCTTATTTATTTTTAAATCATCTTATCATTTTCTATAGGGGGAAAAAAGACTTCTGGAATTATAATGTGGATTGTATTGAATCTATAGATCAATATGGAGATAATTCACATATTAACACTATTGAGTCTACCAATCCATGATCATTATTTTTACTTCAGTTCTTTAATGTCACCCAGCAATGTTTTTTAATCTTCAGTGTTCAAGGTCTTTCACATATTTTGTTAAATTTATCTCTGTGTGTTTCATAATTCTTGATGTTATTTTAATTGTTTTTGTTGAACAATTAGAAAATGATTTAATTATTATATAGGAATAATGTTTTTGTATATTGACTTGCTTTTTTTTTTAAGATTTATTTTATTTATCCCCCACGCCCCCAGCCACTTGTGCTCACTGTGTCCATTCACTGTGCGTTTTTCTGTGTCTGCTTGTCTCCCTTTGTTGCATCATTGTATTAGTCAGCCAAAAGGACGCTAATGCAATATACCAGAGATTGGTTGGTCTTTATAAAAGGTATTTATTTGGGGTAGAAGTCCACAGTTACCAGGCCATAAACCATAAGTTTCTTCACTCACCAAAGTCCATTGCCACGTGTTGGAGCAAGACAGCTGCCGATGTTTGCCAGGGTTCAGGCTTCTTGGGTTCCTCTCTTCCTGGGGCTGCATTTCTCTCCGGGCTTACCTCCTCTGTTCCCTCCACAGGGTGAGGAAACACATTAACTGACGTGGCCCAGTTTACGCCTTAATCATAACTTAATCATGCCCAGATTAGCAGACCAGTTTACAAACATGATCCAATTATATTTTTGGAATTCATAATTACATCAAATTGCCCAATGACTACACTCCACCCTCTGAATTCCAAAAATACATTACAATATTCAAAAAACCTTAAATCAGTAACAATTCAAGTACAAAATCGTATCACAGGCAGTTTAAAGAAATACAGTTTGTCTTGGGGCAAAGTCCTGTCTGCTATAGACCTCTGAAAACTTAAAAAAACATTTAACTGCTTCTAGTACACAAATGGAAAGACAAAGGATAAACATTTTCATTATCATAAGGAGAAATTGGATGTTAAACATGAGTCATGGGTCCTCTACAGTTCAGTAAACCTGCAGGGCATCCTCCATTCGATTTCAAAGTCTGAGGGTCATTCTTAAGACGATGGTTTTTTCTCCTTGGGGCCACATCAGGATCCACCCTTTCCACAGGCTTGCCCAAGGGCCATTTTCTTGGTTCCATCCTCATCAAGCATCTGGGTGTCAACCAAGCTCCAGACCTCACCCTCCAAGAGTGTTGGGGTAATTGCCACACCTTATCCAATCTTTGGGTGAGAGTCTTAGCCCCCCTAGTACAGTAAGGTGAAGACAACATTCTCCCTAACTTTTGGCATACAGGTTCAACCCTTTCAGAGCAACAAGTTGACCACCTGGCCTTCCCTAACCTTTAGCATACAGGTTCAATCCTCTCAGAGCAATGGGTTGACCACCTGGCCTTCTCTAATATATGGGGGACAGGAGCACCCCTCTCAGACCTATGGGGTGCTGACCTTAACCACCCTAATCTTTGAGGAATATGCTCCACCCTCCCTGTACCCTGGGGCAGCAAAACTCTTCCTGAACATTGGGTGGGGACATCCACCCTCTCCAACTGCTGAGGCAAACTCACCCTTTCTGTACACATGGGTGGGGATCCTCTCTTGGCCCAAGGAGATGTCTTAATTCCAGAACTCTGCTTCCACAGTTTTCTTCTTAAAGCTGTTTCCTCTTCCATCTCTCCTTTCCATGTCCTTTTTAGTCCAAGCAAACAGAGGTTTTGTCCATATAATGCTCTCAAAAACTTTGTTGGTTTAGCACACAGGAAGCAGGGGTCCAAGCCATCAGTCAATAAGACTTTCCACAAGTCTTTCTGAGGTAACTGCATCTTCAATTCTGACTTACAAGTTCCAGGTTTAGCTAATTCTTCAAATGGGGCATTTTCATCTGGGAACTTTATTTCCAGAAACTTGTAAGTTCTAGAATCAGTTTCTGTTTTCTTTGTGCCCAAAAGTTCAGTCCTTAGTGTTTCATCTAGTATTTTGCTATAAGCTGCAAGGAGAAGCCAAGCCACATTCTCCGAGTTTACCTTGAAAACTTCTTCAGCTAAATGCTCTGGTTCACCATTTTCAAATTCTGGCTTCCATATAACACCAGAAGTTAATCTTGCTAAGTTCTCTGCAAGTTTAAAACATGGATCGCCTTTCCTCCAGTTTCCAATAATAGTTTCATCATTTACTTCTAAGGCATCATAGAAAGTCTCTTTATTGTCCATATTACTATCAACAGTCTCTTCAAAACAAGTTAGGCTTTTCTATCAAGCATCTCACAATTCCTCCAAAAAATACCCCTTACCCATTTATAAAACCGTTCCAACATTTTGGTAATTGCAAAAGTACTTCCCCAATCCTCGGTACCAAATTCTGTATTAGTCAGCCAAAGGGGTGCTGATACAAAATACCAGAAACAGGTTAGTCTTTATAAAGGGTATTTATTTGGGGTAGAAGCTCTCAGTTACTGGGCCATAAAGCATAAGTTTCTTCCCTCACCAAAGTCTGTTGCTACGTGTTGGAGCAAGACAGCTGCCAACATTTGCCAGGGTTCAGGCTTCTTGGGTTCCTCTCTTTCTGGGGCTGCGTTTCTCTCTGGGTTCAGTGCCTCTGTTTCCTCCACAAGGTCAGCTGTAGACTATGAGGCTCTCTAGGCTTTGCTTCTCTCCACAAGGCCAGCTGTGAACTCTCAGGCGAATGGCTCGTCTCTATCCCCGGGGTGTTCTCTCCTTCCTTACCAGAACTCCAACATCAAAACTGCTCTGTCTTTTGCTTTGCCTTTTATATTTGATTCCCCCACCCACTAAGGGGTGGGGCTCAATGCCCTAATGACGTGGCCCAGTCAACGCCCCAATCATAACTTAATCACGCCCAGATTAGCAGACCATTTTACAAGCATGATCCAATTATATTTTTGGAATTCATAATTACATCAAATTGCCCAAGGGCTACAGATGCTATTGTAATGGAATTGTTTTACATAATTTTCTCTTCAAATTGTTCATTTCCAGTGTATAGAAACACAACAGATTTTTCTGGGTTGAACTTGTACCCTGCTACTTTGCTGAATTCATTTATTAGCTATAGCATATTTCTTGTGGATTCCTCTGGATTTTTTATATGTAAGATCATGTCATCTGCAAATAGAAATAATTTTACTTCTTCCTTTCCACTATGTATATCTTTTATTTCTTTCTCTTGCCTAAATGCTCTGACCAGAACTTCCAGTACAATTTTGAGTCACAATGATGAAAGCAGTCATCCTTGTGTTGTTCCTGGATGTTAGGGGAAAAGCTTTCAGTTTTTCATTGTTGAGGCTGATGTTAGCTGTCAGTTTTTTTAATATGTTTGTGAAAGTTCCCATCTATTCCTAGTTTTCTGAATGATATTAAGAAAGGGTGCTGGGTTTTGATAAATGCCTTTTCTGCATCTATTGATATGATCATGTGATTTTTTTCTTTGTTCTTTTAAATTTGTACATTACATTGATTGATTTTCTTATGTTAAACAACCTTGCATTCCTGAGATAAATCCCATTTGGTCTTGGTGTATATCCATTAAATGTACCATTGGATTTGGCTTACAGATTAAGTAATTTTTCATCTATATTCACAAGGGCCATTGGCCTGTAATTTTCTTTTCTTATGAATTTATCTGACTTTGGTATTAGAGTAATGCTAGCCTAATAGAAGGAGTTAGGAAGTGTTCCCTCCTCTTCATTTACTCTGAAAGAGTTTGAGAAGTATTGGTGTTAATTCTTCTTTGAGTGTTCAGTAGAATTCACCAGTGAAACCATCTGGTCATGGACTCTTTGATGGGAGGTTTTTGATTAATCTCTTTACTTGCTATTCATCTATTGATATTTTCAATTTCTTCATCAGTCAGTTTATGTAATTCTAGGAATTTGTCCATTGCATCTATGTTATCTAATTTGTTGGCATACAATTGATCATAGCATCCTCTTACACTCCTTTTTATTTCTCTAAAGTTGGTAGTAATGTTCTCACTTTCATTTCTGACTTTAGTTGTGTCCTCTCTCTTTTTTGTCGTTGTCATTTAGGTAAAAGTTTGTCAATTTTGTTGATCTTTTTAAAGAATTGCCTTTTGGCTCCATTGATTCTACTGTTTTTCTATGCTTTCTATATATTATATATATTATATATGCTCTAATCTTTATTATTTCTTTCCTTTTGCTCAATTTGGGTTTAATTTGTTCATTTTCTAAAAGTTCCTCCAGGTTTGTGGGGTTAGGTTACTGATTTGAGATATTTCCTTTTTTATGTAGGCATTTACAACTATAAGCTTATATCTGAGCACTGCCTTTTCTGCATCTCATAAGTTTTGATATGTTGTATTTTTGTTTTCATTCAACTCTAAGAACTTTCTTATTTCCCTTGTGATTTCCTCTTTGACCCATTGGTTGTTCAAGAGTATGTTGTTTCATTTCCACATATCTGTGAATTTCCAGTTTTCCTTCTGTTACTGATTTCTAGGTTATTCCATTGTGGTTGGAGAAGATGCTTTGTATTATTTCAATCTTTTAAAACTTATTGTGATCTGTCATATGATCTATTCTGGAGAATGCTCCATTTGCACTTGAGAAGAATGTATATTCTATTGTTGTAACATGAAGTTTCCTATATATGTCTGTTAGGTCTATTTGGTTTATAGTATTGTTCAAGTCCTCTATTTCCTTATTGATATTCTTATCTAGATGTTTTATCCATTATTTTTTCTTAAACTTTTTATTTTGAAATAATTTCATACTTACATGATAGTTACAAAAATAATTCAAAACCAATACAGAGAACTCCGATTTACTCCCCCCACCCCAGTATCCAGGTACACCAATTCTATCACTTTGCCTTATTTGCTGTATCATTCTATCTATCAAGACATTTGAGAATAGGTTATATACATCAGGCTTCTTGAAAACATAATGCTTCCCTGTACATTTCCAAAGAACAAGGATATTCCCTTACCTTAAGTACAGTTAACAAGTGTAAGAAATTTAACATTGATGTAAGGCTTACATTCATATGTCCCAATACTGTCTTTTTGAGACTTTTCTCCTCCATTGGTAGATCTAGTCCAAAATCATGTATTACATTTGTCATTGTCTCTGCATAAATTTTCCCATATCACTCCAAAGCATACCATTTAGTGGGATTAATCACATTCACAATGTCATGTTACCTTCACCCATTATTATAATTTTCCCATAACACCACACAGAAATCCTATACCTATTATACTTAACATCATGGATAGCATACACAAACTATGTTCCTAAACCTCTCTGGCTCCCCATCTTTATGTAGTTCTTGTCACAAATTACATATTTATACATTATGATTCCAAAACTATTGACTTATCATTAATTCTTACGCATTTACATTTTAGATCCTGCAAGAAAAGTGGCATTACATGCCAAAAATGCAGAAGTATTGGCATTGACACTTACCCATGTAATTTCCTTTACCAAAGATCTTTACTTCATCATGCAGTTTATATCTATTGTCTAGTGTCATTTCCTTTAAATCCTGAAGAACTCCTTTTTAACATTTCTTGTAGGGCTGGTCTAGTACTATTGAACTCCCTCAGCTTTTGATTATCTGGGAATGTCTTTAATCTCTCTCTCCCTCTCCTTCTCCCTCTCCCTTTCCCTCTCTCTAATTTTGCAGGAAGTTTTGCTAGATACAGAATTCTCGGTTGGCAAATTTTTCCTTTCAGCACTTTTAGTATGTCATCCCACTGCCCTCTTCCCTCATGGTTTCTGATGAGAAATTGACACCATCTTATTGAGGTTCCCCTGTATATGAGGCATTGCTTCTATCTTGTGCCTTTTGGAATTCTATGTTTATCTTTGGAATTTGATAGTTTGATTATAATACTATTATAAAATTTCTTGGTATGTGTCTATTTGGATTTATCCTGTTAAGAAATAATTGAGCTTTTTGGATGTGTGTATTTATCTCTTTCATTAAATTTGGGAAGTTTTCAGCCATTGTTTCTTTGAATATTCTATCTGACAATTCATATATTGGTACATTTCATGGTGTCCCACAGGTCTCTCTGCCTCTATTCACTTTATTTTCATTTTTTTTTCTTTCTGCTCCTCAGACTGAATGAATTCAATTTTCTTATCTTCAAGTTCACTAATTCTTTCTTCTGCCAGCTCCAATCTGCTGTTGAATCCTTCCAGGGAATTTTTTATTTCTGTTATTTGGCCTTCAGCTCTGTTTTCTTCTGTGGGAACCCCTCTGATCTTTACATCTAAGAAATGGTTTGAGGAGGGAAGATGGCGGATGAGGAGAAGCTGCCGCCTGGCTGGGAGAAGCGCATGAGCCGCAGCTCAGGCCGGGTCTACTACTTCAATCACATCACCAACGCCAGCCAGTGGGAGCGGCCAGTGGCAACAGCAACAGTGGCAGCAAAAATGAGCAGGGGAGCCCGCCAGGGTCCGCTGCTCACACCTGCTGGTCAAGCACAGCCAGTCCCGGCGGCCCTCATCCTGGAGGCAGGAGAAGATCACCCGGTCAAAGGAGGAGGCCCTGGAGCTGATCAACGGCTACATCCAGAAGATCAAGTCCGGGGAGGAAGACTTCGAGTCTCTGGCCTCCCAGTTCAGCGACTGCAGCTTGGCCAAGGCCAGGGGAGACCTGGGTGCCTTCAGCAGAGATCAGATGCAGAAGCTGTTTGAAGACGCCTCATTTGCACTGCAGATGGGAGAGATGAGCGGGCCTGTGTTCACGGACTCTGGCATCCACATCATCCTGCGCACCGAGTGAGCGGCACTGGCGGTCCGGCCTGGCCTGTGGGGTGGAGCGGTGGGGCCTTCCCAGCTCCCAGTCAGGGGGCGACCCTCCCTGCTCACTGCACACAGTATTTATTGTTCCCAAAATGGCTGGGAGGGGGGGTTCTTTGCAGTGGGAGCTTTGGGGTCCCTGCTACCTGTCTGCCCCCCATTGGAGCTTTCTCTGCTAGACTCTCCTCCCCCCTTGCACCTTAAGGAACTGACTTCAGAAGGGCAGCGGGGGGTGGGGGTGGGGAGGCTCCCAGACCCAGGGGCATGAGGTGACAGTCCCAAAGAGAAGGCCTAGTCAGCTGAGCCGGCCCCTGCAACCCCCCATGGCCCCCCACGAGGTCCCAGGGGCTGGCGGGAGGGCGTCCGGTTGTTTCTAGTTATGCCACGTTCCTCTGTTCAGCTGCAAAAAGCAAGCACTCAGCTTGGGGGCTCAAGCTGCCTGGCATTGGGGCCCTCCCAAGCGGCAGTGCAGTCCCCTGCCCTCTCCTAGATTAAACCTTGGAACCACT
>JAQZBX010092581.1:0-12258 GCA_029593785.1 Cabassous unicinctus
TCGGTTGCCTCCCATTGGAATGCTCCTTGAGGACGGGACTCCCGCTTTGCCCTCGGCTCTGTCCTTAGTACACAGGACGGTGCCCGGCAGATACCAGGTTAGCTATGACTGTGATTAATTATGTAATGTAGACTATAAAAGAAGAGGCCAATCCCTGGGAATGGAGAGAGTCAGCAGCGGCAGGCAGGATAATCCCATCCATCTTATCCATGGGATATAAGCCCCCTTTCACTTGGAGGTGGAGTGGACATCACCATCCCAGACTCCTCAGGACTGGGGGAAGAGCTATGGACTAGAGTGGACTTACTGGTATTCTGTTGCAGACATATTGTGATTCAAGCAATGGAAGAAATTATAACAGTGAGGTGGAGCCAGTGGCCACTGGACGCTTTGGGGGCAGGGAGGGGAAGGGCAGTTGTAATACAGGGGCTTTTTCGGGACTTGGGAATTATCCTGAGTGACATTACAATGACAGATACAGGCCATTTTACATCGGCATGTAGCATGCAGAGCTGTGTGGGAGAGAGTGTGGTCTACAATGTGAACTATGGTCCATGCTTAGTGGCAAAGCCCCAGGAAGTGTATATCCATTGCAGGTGATGTGCCACACTAATGAAGGATGTTTATGTGGGACGTTATGGGAGGTGTGGGAGGAGGGGAATATGGGATTTTTGTGTAACATTTATGTAATCTAAGCATCTTTTAAAATATAAAAAAAAATATTAAAAAAAAAGAAGAGGCCAAAACTAAGGCAGCAAGAGCGGGACCAAGGAGAAGAGGACAGACCATCAACAGAGGTTACAAAGCAAGCTCCGAGATACACTCTCACGCGAAATCGGCAGGCAGGAAGCTGTGCTGTTTTGTATGTAAAAGAGCCTGAAAAATGTAAGGAGGTCTGAATTCATGGGATTTTACCGGCGCGTCTGTCAGTCATTCAGGAGGTGAAAATGCAGGAAGCAAAGAGGGAGCACACGTTTGTTTCCATTTACCATATCCTGCTTGTGCTCTCAATTTTTTTGTTTAAAATTAATGTCAAGCTAAAGAGCATGGTGCCTTCCCGAGCCAGCCCTGGAAGCTCTGGAGGCTCTGGGCGGCTCCTGCTCACTGCACTGATGCCACGCTCTCTCTGCAACATCCAGGCTTTTATTCCGAGTTTCTGAGAGGAGGAAAAGTATATGTGACAAGCATGAAGGGAAGAATGTAGAAGGAGAGAATTAGGTGTTTAGGATGCATCATAAGAGGATAAGAAAAAGCTTAACATTGTGTGTGGTAACACAATGCTCCAAAACCCGGGCCACTTAAGAAGTGAATGCCTTGAGGAAATGTGTCTTTGAGGTAAGAAAGCAACAACTTAACAATGTGTAAGACTGTTCCTGAAATCCCCAGACTAGGAAGCATGTTGTGAGAGTTTCTAGCAGAAGGAAATAAAACACATCCTTGCGGGCGTACTGAATTAAGACCCCAGTGCACCAGTAAGTGATGAAAAGAGAACAAACGGAATTGTACTTGTCCACAGGGGTTTTGACCTTTATGTTCCAAAACAAATTATAGAGAGGCATGAAAATCAGGTTTCTCTTCTTTCAGAACCCCTCTGCTTCCTGCAGAAGCCTTGGTAATTAGCCTCTTATGTGACACAATACTTTTGGCGTAACACTTTCATATTTACTGGTCCATAACCGGGATGGATAAATCACTTTCAAATCTGGAATATGTGCAGAACCTGGACTTCCTGCCGCTGAGCTGTGGCTTGTATGGTTCTCGTGTGTGCAAGATTTAGACCTGCCCTGAAATAACAAGATGGTGCTTTTCTAGGTTTATATTCAAGTAGAAGAGATTTAGATGGACAGCCTTTATTAACTGCTACACAAACCATTTTTTTGTTACTAAAAGAACAACAAAACAAGATTGATTTTCTTTTTTTTTGGTAACAGGCTTTCCAAATTAAAACACATACCACTTTTTATAAAACATTTCACAGAACACAAAGCTGTGCAAATGAAGAACAAATTAAGATGATTTTCAAGTTCCCAAGTGGATTTGTTTACTGACTAGGCACGTTGGTGAGTTGGCTTTTCTTTAAGCAGTCCATAATTGGAAAGTTCCTGAAAGAGAGGAAAATGAAACATATTTGTATACATCAAGAAACAATTATTATATATGCTCTGTTAGGAATGGGATGATTTAGGCAGAGGAAGGAGACAAGTAGAAATTTAAGAGAAATAAAGGTATGCAAAACAGAATTAATGGTTGAAATTAAGGACAAAATATTGGAGTTCAATAAAGACAGATGAATGCTTAATTAGTAGAATGATGATCACATGCTGTCCATTATGGCATTTTTGAGTTTGAGTTTGGAATGGTAGTATCATGTTTCACATGAAGTCTACATCAAAACATGAAACGAGCTCTTATTTGTTCCTGTTGCATTCTTGTCATCTGATAAGAGAATTTTCAGAGATATATTTAAACATTTTTTTTTTTAAACTAGAGATCAGAGAACTTATTTTGATGTGCTAATCATAGCAGAACTTTGCCAGTTCAAGCACCGCATGGTAACGGGAAAGGAGAGCCCAGTGGCAATGGAGACGCGCCCAGCACCGCTTTGCTTCTGGGGGCTGGTCACCCATGCCCCTCTCTAGGGGACTCTCAACGACCTAGTGCCCCAAAGCAGCCTGGTGCAGCGCTCAGGGCTCCTAGGAGCCAGCCCTTCCTGTCTCTCCAGAGGCATCACCCCCAGTCCTCTCCTGGAACTTCACCCTCCAGCAACCGCGGATGAATCACCAAATACGTGGTGCTGTCTCCTGCCACCTCCTCACCGGCACCATCTATTGTGTCTTTCTTCATCCCTGCCTGCTTGCAAGATTTCAACTTAACTTTCAAAACCCCTTTGAGGTTTCATGGCCTCTGTGAGACCTTCCCTTCTTCGTCCTTCCTCCGAGCTCTTTGCTCGTTCCGTTCCTCTGCACCCTCTCTGCCTAGACCTGGCCTCTGATTACTGCCCAGTGGAGACAAGGAGTGCTGCCTGCACAGGGCATCAGTACTGCTGCATGAAGCATGTGTGTCATTGGGAAGGCTAACAATTAAGATGGGAAGACACCTATTAGAGCAAATATATTTAGGGTTGTAATTATCAATGAATAATTATCAGTGAATTAATCAATGAATAATTCTTGAATGGCTTGATTTAAAATAAGAGTTTCAGCCAGTACTCTCGGAGTGAGGAGAAAAGAGGGCAATTCTGGCTGAAGGAGGATGGAAAGTTCTTGAACAACTGGCAGGATCTGGATAACCAGAGACAAGGAAAAGGTTGGCAGAGCCACCAAGGCACGCAGTTGCTAGTGAGGATCTTGTCTGCTTCCTCAGACACCGAGCGCCCCTCGAGGGCAGAGCGGCCTCCCTACCTGGGTGCATCCGTTGTGCTGAGTGCACAGCCTGGCACCTGACAGGCAGGCTCGTGGAATGCACCTGCAGGCATCTGCTCATGGGACCAGGCCGCGCGAGCCAGAGGAAGGGCCGCGGGGCGGGGGTCTCTCAGCTACTCCCTAACACACAGAGCCGAGCAGCCCAGGCGCCCTGACTGGAGGCGACGCACCCCAGATTTCCTCACTCACTCACGCAGGGGGCTGGGCTTCCAGTGCCAGTCACCACACCATGGAGTCTAGACCTTTAAACCTCCTTCGAGCAGATGAATTTTCTGTGTGACCACAGATGCCAACCAAGGTATATGTTAACGGATACATATAACATCTAGGACTCAGCTTCTTTCAGAAGAGCATATTCAGATGCACCATGGCCTCTATGGGGGGCCATACTGTAATACCTATAGAAAACAATGACCCAGTAATTCTACTCTGGACATTTATCCTACAGATAGCCCCAAACACGTGCACAGTAACAAAGAGATGTAAGGCTATGCTTCCCAGCACTGCATTTAATGACAGCAAAATACTGGAAACAAACTACATGTCTGTCAAATTAAGATCCACATACAGAATATTATTCAGCCAACAAAAGGAAAAAGGGTAGCTTCAGGGTATAAAAGCTTATATAGTGAGCTCCAAGATATACTCTAAAGTGAAACAGGCAGGTAGAAAACAGTACACTGTCCTGTATGTAAAAGATAAGTAAAAATGTAAACACATATTGATTTGAAAAAGTGTATGTGAGCCCAGACTACCTCTGGAAAGACACATAAAAACAGTATCCACAGCTGCCTCGGGGTGGTTGCAGGCAGGGCTGGGAACTAAGACCTACTTTTCGTTGCGTATGCTTATCAAGGTTTGGATTTTGTACCAAGCAAAGGTATTAGCTTTTAAAAAGAAGACATATTTTAGTTTTCAAACTTCACATTTCCCACTAAGAAATGCCAGTAGTTACAGAGGTAGAGCCCTCATATCTACTGAGAAACCAAACTTACACTAAACAGTGCTCAGCGTTAGTATTTCAAGAATTAAGTGGTTCTCTCTCTCTCTCTCTTCCTTTCTTTCCTCCCTGAACACACTGTCAGCCTCTGCTCTATGCCAGGCACTGTGCTAGGTTTGAAGACACATGGTCCCTGTCCTTGAAAAGCCTAAAGCTTTGCAACTGGGGTGAAAGAGAAACATTTCACCAAGTAGAGCAGAGATCTAGCTTCCAGGTAATACCACCAGTCCTGCCCACTTCACGATGGTATCTGCTCTTTTATCCCATCTCTTTTTTTTGAGTGCCTGTCAGATACCTAGGAACTAGGTAGCAGATGTGGAGAAATGAGTAAGGCCTGGTGACTGAATGAGATATGACAGCATTGAATAGCCTGTTAAAGTTCTCTATGAATGGAAAGATGAATCTAGCTTGACCCAAAGAAGGCCAAAGAAATCCCAATCCATTTTCCTGTTCTATGAGACACTAAGTCACACCCATCTTGTTCCCTGACTCACTCGATTGCTTGTTCAGTCACCATTTACCAGGCGTCAGGCAAGGTACTTGCCCTCAAGATGCTTCTATTCCAGTGGGGTGGGGTGGCGGGGAGGATAAATCACCCATCACAGGACATTGTGGTTGCAGGATTCCCAGAGTGCTGTGAGGGTCCTCAAGGAGGATTCCAACAGCCAGGCTAGATGTGAATACAGTGGGCCAGGGAAGGCTTCCTGGAGGAGGTGATGAGTGAAGTTTTGCCTCAAAATTTAGACTGACCAGATCAAAAGCTGGGTGAGTGGGGTAAGGGCTACAGCAAAGTGAGGCGGGGTCCAGAGGAGTGATGGAGAAGGCGGGAGAGGCAGGCAGCAGCAAGACCCTGCAGGGCTTTCTGTTCAGAGCCAGGGAGCCTGAGTTTTATGCCAAAAGCTACTGGGGGGGAAGAGATGTGGCTCAAGCGATTGGGCTCCCATCTACCATACGGGAGGCCCCAGATTCGATTCCCGGGGCCTCCTGGTGAAGGTGAGCTGGCCCGCAAGGCACGGAGAGCTGACGGCCCACGCAGTGCGGAGAGCTAGTACAGCAAGATACCGCAACAAAGGGAGACAAGCAGACACAGAAACACGCACAGCGAATGGACACAGCAAGCACAAGCAGCAAGGGCGGGGAGGATAAATAAATAAAATAAATCTTTAAAATATTAAAAAACAAACAAACAAAAAACTACTGGGGGCCACTAAAGGACTCTTCATACTAAGGTCTGAAAAACAATTTCATCAATGGGCACTCATTTCAGAAAGGATAATAACTGTGAGATCCCTGGGACAGGGATCCCAGGAAGAACCAACCTCCATTGGAGGGGACTTTCTATTAGATAACAGAGGATGAAATTCAGGTTTAAAAATGATCCACAGCCTTTCCCGATCAATGACGGAAAGAGTACCAATCATAGAACAGATTTTGTTACTTTAAATGTAATGACGAATTTTTTTTCTTTTCTATCCCTATAAGACTATGAACATCAATATAAATAGTACACTATTTGCATAGAAAACAAAAACTTTAAAATTTACATTCATCACACACCCCATAAAATGGCTTATATTTTGATTAATTAAACTTTTGATTACATTTTTACTTTTTCTTCAAATTTTCTTAAAATCATCAGTTTTAAGTTCTGAGACCTGAGTCTCTTTACTGAGTGATTAAGGGTCACTGTCAGCTTAGAGTTAAATTGAGGGAGAGAGACTATTCCAATTGTAACCACATTAGCACGCTTAGTTTTTTTTTGTTGTTTGCTTTGGTCACTCCAGAACATTCCTAACATCCCTGAAAGTGGCTGTTAGGAGCCACACTGCTCACACTGATAATGCCATTCAGTTACATTCACTGATGGTCTAAATCCTTACTCTGTGCCAGACACTGTGTTGAGAGATGGGGACATGAGGATGAAACAGCGGCCCTGTTTTTTCAGGGCAGTCCCTGCTTAGCTTTAGGATTCCTAATGAGTGCAAACAGAGATTCATACGAAGTCCTTTGGGGAGCACAGAGGGAAGGAGCCCGTCTCAGCCAGGGGAATGGAGTGGGGCAAGCTTACAGGCGAGGAGGCTACTGCATTGGAAAGGTTTTTAGCAAGACCTGAGAGGTGCTTCATTAGGTACCCCTCCCCTCCCCTGCCATCATCCTCTCTTGTTCTAATATAACTGATATAATTGATCAGGTGTTCTTATAATTCCAAATATTACATTTAGCAATAAACAACAGCAAAAGCCTATACTTATCCCAGGCACGTTTCTCATCTTCACAGTAATGATGAGGTAGAAAACAGTGTCATTCCCATTTATGGATGGGGAGGTGCCAGTTCAGACTGCAGTTTAGAACAGTAGGCGACCTGCCCAAAGTTACAAAGCTGGTAAATGGCAGAACTGGGATACGAATCCTGGCAAGAATACCTTCTCTGTGTGGCTATTTTCTGTTGATCCTTCCAACAGCTCCACTGATCCCTCCTCCGGCACGCCTTTCCCAACACCCACCTCCCTTCCCTCTGGCGATGCACCCCTCTTCCTGGCACCTACACAGACAGCACCATGGTACAGCACGTCCCTCAGAGCCCTGAGGCTCGCCTTGCCCCTTGCCTCAGAGGACGGTGGCGCCTGGAAGGCAGGAACCGTGTCTTGAGTCACTGTAGCCCCACAGCCTGCAGCAGAGCAGAGCTCAGTACATGAAGCTGAAAGCATGCCGACACTGACACAACTTGGAATACCTGGAGTACAGAAGACTAAGACTCTAAACAATGCCAAAGAGCCTCTCAGTGAAGGAATGTGGGGCAGGGGGCGGACAGAGATGGAGAAAGGGGTGTTTATCAGTCACAATGTCTAGCTAGTACTCCATGCTGTGGTGCTGTTTACTGCTAAGGAGCCTCTAACCTAAGGGGGAAACCAGTGCTGGTACCGAGAAGTGACTGAATAACAATGCGGTGAAGACCAAAGACTGGATGAAAGTGGATGAGCTCAAATCTTTGTTCCATCACTTACGAAGTGTCTGTGCATACATGATTTCACTTCTTGAAGCTTAAGTTTCTTCCTTTGTAAAATGAAAATAACTCAAGGGTTAACATCAATAGTAGGAGACTTCAATATACCACTTTCAATAATGGATAGAACATCAAGACAGAAGTTCAATAAGGAAATAGAAGACTTGGACAATACTCTAAATCAACTAGACCTACAAGACACACACAGAGCTCTCCATCCAACAGCAGCAGAATACACATTCTTCTCTAGGGCACGCGGACCATTCTCCAGGATAGACCACGTGTTCAGTCACAAAACAAGTGCCAATAAATTAAAAAAATATTGAAATCATACAATCTGTCTTTTCTGACTACAATGGAATGAAGCTAGAATTCAATAACAAAGGGAGACATGGAAAATTCACAAATATATGGAAAGGAAACAATTTACTCTTAAAACAACCAATGAGTCAAAGAAGAAATAAGGGAAATTAGGAAATATCTTGAGGTGCATGAAAAAAGAAAACACAACATAGCAATACTTTTAGGATGCATGAAAGTCACTGCTGAGAGAGAAAGTATAGCTCTAAATGCTCACATTAAAAGAGAAGAAATATCTCAAATCGAAGACCTCACTTTACAACTAGAGGATCTAGAAAAAGAGGGTCAAACTAAACCCAAAAGGAAGGAAATAACAAATATTAGAGCAGAGATCAATGAAACAGATAATAAAAACGGTAGAGAATCAACAAAACAAAAAGTTGGTTCTTTGAAGAAGAGATCAATAAAATCGACAAACCTTTAGTTTGACTGACAAAGAAAAGGGAAAGGACACAGGTTACCAGAGGCCAATGTAGGGCATGTGCAATGGGGAATAAGCCAATGCTTAATTGGTACAGTTTCTTTTAGGGTAAAAAGTCTTGGTAATAGATGGTTGTGATGGCAGCACATTATAAATGGAATTAATACCACTGAACTATATATTTGAGTATGGTTAGAAGGAGCAATTTTAGTTGTAGATATTACCAGAAAAATATTCTCAAAAAACAACATAGGCCTGTGCAGCACAAACTGTGAGCCCTACTGTGCACTGTGCAGGGGAGTGAGCAGTGCAATTATAACAGCGTGCTTTCACCAGCTGAAGCACAGGTGCCACACTGAAGCAAGGTGCTAGTAATGGGGGGTGGGGGGTGGGAACTATGCATTTTCTGCATGATTTTTTCTGTAAACCTGGAATTCTCTAATAAAAAATAAAAACAAAATGGAGATGACATTTTTCTGCGAGGATTCAATGAAACAATTTAAGGTATGGGTATGGTTTCTACAGGCAAAGGAAGAGAGGATTGCAATTACTGGTTTGTCAGTAAATCCATTAGATTGTTAATTCCTTGGATGCTGGTAATAGATAGTTGTGATGGTAGCATAACATTGTAAATGCAATTAGTACACACCACTGAATTATATATTTGAATGTAATTAAGAGGGGAAATTTTAGTTGTATATATGTTACTAGAATAAAAATTAAAACAACAGCAACATAACATAAACTCTGACCCCTAAGACATGGCTTATGGGTTCTTATGGACGTCTCACAGTTCTCTGTATTCCCAACGCCTTCTTTGTGTTTACCTTACAACTGGTGATCAAGGAATGATTTTCAAGAGAAGATACATGCATTCCAAGGAGGGCAGGGACAAAGGCTAGGGCAAAGATTTGGGAATGATGTAAAGTGCTCTTAGGGACACAAGACTATGTCTTCAGTAGGGTCTTCTATTGAAATGGGAAGAAGTAAGGCTTGGTAGAGTACAGGCCAGATGAGAGAAGATCTTGAAAATCAAGCAGCAGAATTCCTGTTTAGTACTATTCCAGGTAGTTCCTGACCTTTCTGGATCACAATCTTATGATAGTTATGGAATCTTTAAAAAAAAAAAAGGAAGAACAAAAGAAAAGAAACATAAAATTGTACAAGTTCTATGAAGTGAAGTCCCTTTGAGAAGTATCTGAAGATTGACCTTCTAGGAAACCATCTACGACTCCTGAATTAAGAAACCTACATTTGTTATTTAGATATGTCAATTCCTGGGGGACAGGGTGAGGTATATGGGAATCCCTGTGTTTTCAATGTAACATTTATGCAATCTAAAGCTTCTTTTAAAAATATATAATAATAGTAATAAAAAAAAGAAAAAAATATGCCAATTCCCAAAAGCATTATTTTTTAAAGAAAGAAAATTGTCCATTATTTTTCAATATAACATCACATAAAGAAATGATGTCATTTGTGTTATATGCAAGAATAGAAGTGAAAAAAAGAGACTGGTCTATGAGAGTGAAAAGAACTATTCTCTTTCTAAAGGTAATTTGATTGTTTCAGGCTAATTTTGGTTATTAAGAAAAAATAAAAGCTCGAATATTTTCCTAATTTATTCATGTGTGTGTTCAGCTTTGACCGTGAACTCCACACTATCACTGTTCAGGACCCCAACACTCTGTTCATTCTTATTTAACAACTACAGGAGATAAGCATCGTTCGCACTGTACTGAGGCAGAAAATGGGAATTGCCCAAAGTCACACAGTTCATGGGAGAACCCAAGTATAAACTTTTTTTTTTTTCTAAAGTAAGACTCCCTGGAAGAACAGGGACTTTTGACGGTTTAGAAAACAAGAATACCTGAAAAGTGACACCAAATAAATGGTACTCTTCCTTCACAGGTCCCTAGATTCTTTTTTAGTTCTTTGAAACAATTTTATCAAACACATTTTATAATATTTATCTTATGAAAGTGATCATTTGTTTCACACACACACACAAAAAATCAATCATACTTCCACAAACCTAAAATAATCATTGCTAAAACTATGAAGCATATCCTCACGATTTCTTGCCTGTGTTTAAATCTGTACGGTATGCTCAACCTGTTTTTTTTTTTTTTTTTTAAATAGGAGGTACTGGGGACTGAACCTCGTATGTGGGAAGCAGGTGCTCAACCTTGAGCTACCCCTGCTCCCCAATGAGAGTTGGCTTCCTCGTTTGTCTATGTGTTTGTTTTTTAGGAGGTACCGGGAATTGAACCTGGGACCTTGTACATGGGAAGCAGGCACTCAACCACTGAGCTACACCCACTCCCCTACAATCCGTTTTTAAAAAATAAAATTGGGATCATATTATACATTAAGTTTGGTAAATTACTTTTGTACGTAATAATCTGGAAATGTGTTTCCATGTTATTGAGTAGGTTGCTCTATTTTTGCTGAAGGAAGAACTCTGAATATTTGAAAGCTTCCTGCGATACACTGAGACTCCGGTCTCTAAAGCTCACATGTTCACGTTCAGGAAGCTGTTTTTCTGACGGGAGGAATTAATCTGCCATAATCACTAGTGACGGCAATCGGGAACCACCACGCGCCATTGTCCACGCGATTTCAGACAAGCATGAAGCTGTCTTCATCTTCCGTAACACACTGAAACGACCGGAACAACGAGGCCTTACCTCCGCTTGCTCTACATGCACAACCAGCTCCTCTGACATTCCAAAGCGGCTGTTATTTCCTAACAAAAGAAAAGACCTTTTTACTCAAAATGAAGAGAGGGAAATACTCCAAGAAAAAAAATTAAACATTTTACATGATCTACAATATTAAAAAAGACCTTAAGCCAACTGATTAAAGAATAACTTTATTAAATATTTGTCAGTTTTAAGAAGTGCCCTCAATTACTAACATTTATAAACAAAATAATGTATTACAAACAACTAGTTATGAGGTTTTACATTTGTTTAATAGGGAATAATTGGCCCCAATTAAACTGACTAAACTACAGCTTTTTAGATTACTAAAACAAATTAAACTTTTTAAAATGAGAATTTAGGTGATCTTAAAACTTTTCTAAAATGGATAATGAAACTTGCTAAGTTGTAATCTCCCTGGTTTTATTAGTTATATTAAGATAAATTAAGTGAGATTAAAATCTTATTTGATTTATTTACCTTTGAAAATGAAGACCGTTTAAGGGTTACACATCCTCAGCCTTGGCGAGTGCGACCTCAATTAGTCAAGTCAGAATGTCTTTAAAAGCTTTGTGCTCATTGCTTCCAGCATGGAGCGAGGTGTTCATTAAGGTACCAAAATTCTCATAAAAAATCCAAAGTTGCACTAGTGAAAAAACGCTCAACAAGATGAAAACTGATCACATCTTTTTCAGAAAATCCAGTAGTTATTTTAAAACCAGTTTTTAAACAAGATTTGGTTTTGCGTAGTTTTAACGTGCCACTCAAGCAGCCTGATACCATTTGGATTCTTTAAACAGCATTTAAATCTATGGTGAGTATATAACGGTACATTTAATTTTATACCATTTTTAAAAATAAGTTGTACAATGTTTAGTGTGACCCTTTTATGACAAGCATTGGTTAAATGAATTCCTTTCCTGTTTACAGCTATTTATGAAGGCCTTTTTAAATAAGAAAAACATGAAATTGTTAGCTCACACACACGAAATTTCTTTCAAAAGTTTATTTAGTATCAAGCAAGAGGTGACTTTGCTTAACACTACAGAACATTTCAAGACTTGAGTTACAAAAGAATACCACATTATTTGCACTTGTAATTGGTTTCCCTTTTTACGCATGTTGGCAAGAGAAAAAAAAACTAGCATATGGCTGAAAGATAAAGTAACTAAATTCTACGGAAACCTTTAAAATGAAAGGTGAGACTTATATTAAAAGAATGGATTAACATATTTAGTAAACCTACTTTTTTTTGTTTAACACTAGTTAATCAAAGTTATTTTTTTTTCCTTTTGATGACCTATTTTTCATATACAGACTGGAAATAACAAAATTTTACATGTCTT
>JAQZBX010092582.1:0-12269 GCA_029593785.1 Cabassous unicinctus
GAGTGTTATATATATCCCAGAAAGAGTTCCAAGTCTTGATAATATCTTCACTAACTTTAAAGAAAACATAAGAAATGGAAAGGCTAATTCTTCAACAGGACAAAATAAAACATAAGAATTTAGCTAATATATAAAATGAGAAATAATCTCCCCCTCCCTTTATCTTTCTTTCCATAATACTTTCCTAACATTTATTTTCGGGTAGTTAGTATTCACCAGATTACCAAACTCTTATTTTCTCTATTGTCAAGTGTTTGAAAGTAGGGAAACTTGCATATAGTCACACAACAAGCATAATTTCTTCTCCGTAGTGATAGTGATGTTAGATAAATATTTGTTGAGAGAATGATTTCTGAAATTGATTTATTTGGATTATAATACATTTCTGACTAGCATGTCACTCTATCTACATAAATGTATATTTTTGTTCATTATCTATTAGTCAGCATATACAAGAATATATATTTTTCCACACATAAATGATAATAAAAATTATTGAAGTTTCAAGTTTAGCATATCATTTTTCTTCTATGCATTATCTATTAAAATTGTGAGAAAATTTTGTTAGCTCCAGTTGCTGATTTTAATAAATTGATGCAAACAAAAATATATTGAATATACACTAAAACTGTTTTTCCCCCCCCTGGGGAAAATGACTTTAATTAATATATTCCCATTATGCAATACACAATGTCAGGCTACCTGTGTTTACAGTGTCTTGGTCTCTATATTTTATCCACACTCCAAATGCTTAAATTCATAATTGACCTTAAAAATGAAGATAAATTAACAAATACCTTATACTACCTGTGAAAAAATCTCATTTTGGAAAGCCTGCCCCATCACAAATTAATTTCTTTTGAATGAAAGAGATAAAGGTATGTGTTTACTCTATCACTTCTTAAACAGAAAGAACTGACCAATATTAATAAATTTACATCTAAGATAATTACTAAGTCCTTTTCCTAAGAAAAGTGAATTTTGGAAAAAAAAAACTTGACATCACATTGAAACAGACTGAAAATATTTGATAAAATAATTTATATTTTAAAAGAAATATTAGTAATAAGATATCATATCTGTTAAATCAATACATAGTATCTATTTTAAAACAGAGCCAGAATTACACCTGTTAAATTCAGTTGGAAACTTTGGCTCTCAATGATTGCAATTATGTCTAACTATATTCAAATTATAATATTAAATTATTACTTTAAGAAAGCAAAAGACAAATGATAGAACATGGTATAAATTAAAAAATTAAAATCTCATCATGCACTACCACCGCAAGGTGTGCACACACACATACACACAGACACACACATGCAAACACAGGTTCAATCTTAACCACCAAGGGTCCCTGCTGTTTACAGCTTGGTTTTTCTCTTTCCAGGCATTTCTTCCATCCTTTTTTTCTTCCTTTCTCCTTCCTTCTTTCCTTCCTCCCTCCCTCTCTCCTTCCTTCCTTCCTTCCTTTCTGTATTTCTTTCCTTTTTTCTTTTTCTTTCTCCCTCTCTTTTCTAATTAATTTACACAAGGCATGTCTATGTTTGTAAGTACAAATACTTACCGGATAAACTAATAGAGTCATACATAAAATGTAAAAGTTTATTTTTACCAAAATTGGCTTATGCTATATTTATTTATCTACAAATATATTTTTCATTCAACAATATGGTGACGATAACTACACATAAAATATATTAAGCAATTCCTCATTCTTTTATTCATTCAGTAACTTGTTCATTAAAAAATGTTTATTGAGCATCTATGTGTTTTATTCAGTATTTCAGGTGCTGGGGATATAGCAGTGACCTCAACAATAAAAAATCACAAGGATTAGATGACTTTTATTTTATAAAGAGTAAAAGGGGCTGAAAGGGGTAATCTAGGAAGTTTAATGTGAATTGAAAAGCAGCTAAAAAGATAATATAGAGACTGTTTAGTATAGTGATTTCAGGGATAGATAAAGATGTGGTTAACGGTGAAGATACATGAATGATCCTCTATTGCATGGTGTTGGGAGTGTGATGGTGCTTGGAAGGAATGCAAATAATGTAGCTCATGGATTGTGGTTAGCAGTAATATTGTAATATTTTTGTAGCAAAAGAAAAGATGTTATATCAATACTTAGGGTCAAAAAATGAATACAGGATTTAGTTTTATGAGATGTGAATATGATCAAGCATTTATTTTTCTCATTTTCTTCACTAACAAGGACATCTTGGTCATGTCATTTAACCAATCTGTGCTCATTTATTCAACTTTTAGAACCCTGGAGAAACAGGTGAGTTTGCTTTTAAGATAAAATAAGATAAACCTGACTGGAAAGAATTTTTAAAGTAATGTTTCCATAATTTGTTAAGCTGCTTTTTGTGTATTTTATTTTTTTCAAGTTAAAATAAAGTGAAAAAATAAAAAAATAATAGTAATAGAGAAAGCCTATTGACGATTCTGAAGGAAAGCAGTGAGAAAAAAAAGTGGATATCTGGGGAGGAAACTCCAAGAGGAGGGACATAGAGCGAAGTCCCTCAGATGGGAGCATTCCTGTTGTGCAAGATTAAATGAGAATGGTCAGTGTGTTTGTAGAGTAGCGTGAAACAAAAAGAGTTAGAGGGACAAATCAATTAAAGGTTTTTGAGTCATAGTAAAGGGTTCAGATGTTATACTGAGTGCAATGGAAAACTACAGGAAGATTTGAACAGGTCCGTGACTCTCATTTAGCAGCTGTTTTGACAATACGTCCCAGGAACACAAGATTAGAAATAAGGAGTCCAGTAAGTAAGAGTCTATTACAATAAACAGGAAAAATGTGATGATGGTTTGGACTAGGGTAAAAATAGTGGATATGGTCAGAAATACTCAGTTCTGAGTAGATTTTGACAGCTGACTGGGCTTGTAACCATATTGAATATGAAAATATGAATTGTAAGAGAAAGAGAGGAGTCAAACATGCATTGTTTTAAAAAACAAAAATAGGTCTTAATTTTACTCTAAATGGATAGGTGGCCATACATTTTTCTGTATATTACTATGACAATTTTTATTGAAAGTTATTAATAGTTAATCATATTTGCAATCATCAGATATGTAGAAGTGAGATTGGTTAGTAATTTTCTGTGTCATGGAAATACCATTCCCATTCTTCAATCAATACTTTGATGGAAACTTAAAATGAATTTCAATGTCTGTTTTCTTCTATGATCTGTGTGTACATTTGAAATAGCTTTGGAGTCATGAGTTACTTAAAGTTTTGGTTGAATTCATATGTGAAGTTATGGCATTCATGCTTTCAAAGAAAGGAAACTTTTGAAAACTTTTCATGTTTCACTGATTGCTCAATTATGTCCTCAATGTATCATTCACTCAAAAAAAAAAAAATCTCAGTTCATGTATTTATATAGTCTTCTCTTTTTCACTTAGATAAGTTGATATTATATCTATTGTTAGAGAATTCAAACACAAACTCTTGAGTTTATTAGATAGTGTTACCATTTTTCTATTTTCATAGCCGTGATTTCCTTAATCTTATATTCCTTCCTTCTATTTTTCTTAGATTTATTATAGTTTCAAAATACTCTTTGAATTTTGGTTGTATAGCTCTGTTGTTCTGAGGTGTCTGCCAATGCAGTAGAGTATTCTTGCTTCTAATGTTCTTCTCTCTTTTACACAGGGGTAATACTTAAGTATAAAGTAATTGAAAAGGCACAGGCTTCAGTTCATCAGAAAGGGCACTTGACCAATGTAAATGACCACAGTAGGGAACACAAGCCACCCTTAGGGGCACTTTAGTCTTTCTGCTTAGACACTCCAGGGAATTTTAAAACTGAAGCCCAGGAAATTTGTTAAGACCTGTCTCAACGCTAATATTTCCATAGTTTTGTATTTTTTTTTTCATATTACATTATGTAGTCCTTCAATATATAAACTAATTCCTCAAAAGGTATTATTGGATTATTTTTTTCACTTGTGTTTGGCTTATTTTCTTCCTTTTTAGTCTCCTTACCTTTTTTTTTTATTAGAGAAGTTGAAAGTTTACAAAACAATTATGCATAAAATACAGGATTCCCATACCTCACCCCACCATCAATTGTTTGCTTGAATTATTTTTCAATTAAATTTGGCTTATTTTCTTCTTAATGGGGACTTATATATGGTTGCGCTCCTTTATTTGTCCTCCATAGCTATCATTTTGCCATGGTCTCTTTCACAATTTGTTATTTTAGATTACATTTTGTTTCCTTTTTTTCCTTACTCTGCATTTAGCAATAGCTGTTCTGGTTTTACCACCTCCAGAAAGGTTTCTATTTCTGTGCTGATTTTATTTCTTTTTTTTAAATTATTTTCTGCATTCTGCTAGCTAATGATTTATCTCATTCTGTCCATTCATCACATCATTCCAGAGTTCTTGTATCTATGCTTTGAATTCCATGAATATTTAAATACATTCTTAAAATTTAAAGTAATACAATATATTTTATCTTGACTTTTAACAATTTTAGTGTTGTATTTCTTAGAAAGTGTTTTTTCCTTTGAATTTGATTTTACTGTTCCTTTTGTTTCTATTTAAGTCATTCACTATTTTTTACTTGAATCTGTGCTGGTTCCTTTTGGATTACTAATGATTTCTGAATAAGATACTTCTTATCAAACCAGCTATTGGTGGCTATTTCATGTGAGTATGTGGAACACATCGATCTACCAGTAGCAGGAATTCTGTGTATATGTGTAGTCATGCATATGTGTTAACTTTACTTCTTCCCAACTAACAGAGAACTGGAGCTATAGTCTGAATTGCATTCATAATTTTCCTCTTCAATGCACTCTTATCATCAAATTATTTCCTGCAATAAGAAATTTTAAGAGCAATCTTTAGATCTCTTTCATGTTTTATTATAATAATGATGATTTTACAAAATAATAAATTTGAAAACTTTTGCAATAAAATTGTGCAATATATTGAAAAACTGTAGACTGCCTCTGAGGATTATATGAAATATTTAATAGATTCTCTATTTCTTTGAAATTTTCAACTTTCTTTTTGGTGTCTTTTTTTTTTTTCTTTTCAGGTTTGCAGTTTAATGTTCTGTACTCCTTGAAACACTAAGTCACACAAAGTCTTTCTCAACTCCCTTCTCTTTTGTCTTTCTTTAGTATGGATTCTAGAAACCTGAAGTATTTGATTTTCCAGGCTCCCTTTCAGCTACAGATGACTAAATAACAGATACATGCAATGTAATATAAGAAGATGTCTCTGTAGAAGCATTTTGCCCATGATTAAAAGAAACCAGTCACTTTTTCCTCCTGCTTTCTTTCTGACTCAACTATGAATCCTCTTCCTGGAGCTGCATTGCCACCATGAGGCCACATCAAAAACAAACAAACAAAAAAAAAAAGTTAAATGATAAGTATGTCAGAGAAAAAAATAGGCGCACTAGGGGTCCTTGATAACATCCTTGAGAAGCTAGGCCTCTCTGAAAGGTCTGGCTCCAGACTTCTTTTTATTTTTATTTTTTCTTTTTATTTTTAAAGAAGCTTTAGATTACATAAATGTTACATAAAAAAAAAGTATAAGGGATTCCCATATACCCCACTTCCTCCCCCTCCCACACTTTTCCATATTAACAACATCCTTCATTAATGTGGTACATTTGTTACAATTGATCAACACATATTGAAGCATTGCTAATAACCATGAACTACCATTTGCATTGTATTTTATACTCTGTCTGGTGCAATTTTGTAGGTTATGATAAAATATACAATGGCCTGTATCTGTCACTGAAATGTCATGCAGGACAACTCCAATGTCCTGAAAATGCCTTCATATTACACCTCTTCTCTCTCCAGTCCCTCAGAACGTCTGGTGGCCACTGCCTTTATATCAATAATAAGAGTTCTTCCATTGCTAGAATAATAAGTTTACAGTAGAATAATAATAATAAGTCTACTTTAGTCCATTGTTCATTCTCCAATCTTGATGATTTTGTGATGGTGATGCCTACTCTGCTTCTAATTGAGAGGGAGCTTAGATCCCATGGGGCAAATGGATGGGACTATCTTGCTTGCAGTTGCACTCTCTGTTCCTTGGGATGGGCATTGTCCATCATCATCTTCTTGTTAGTTCTCATGTGTAAGTCCAATGAACTGGAGAGTAGGTATTGCAACTCTGCTGAAATTCAGACTCAACTGGCACATGGACAGACCAAAGATTTAAGTCTCTAGGACATATATTTATCAATTATAGTGCCAATTACAGGTTCAAATAAAAGGGGCAGAAGAGCCATGTATAGAAAACCTATAAATGAGTCTATCTCTATTACACTGGGGAGCATAAATTCCAAAGTAAGGCCCATTGACAGCATGCCAAATTCCTGAGCCATCTGCCCTGCTAATAGTTTCTGGATGTCTCTAGAGCCCTCAGGAGCTCTGCTATTTGAGGCACTGTTTACTGTGACAGTCAATGAGATCCTACTGAGACTTGTATCAGTGTAAAGTCTGGAATGACCTCCCAACTCACTTTGAAATCTCTTAGGCATAAAAACTCATTTGTATTTACATTTTCTCCCTTTTGGTCAAGTTCTTTTTCCAGATGCATTGCTACTTGGTGTTTGATAATAATCCCTAGGTACCAGGGAGGCTCATCCCCAGGAGTCATGTCCCATACTGGGGGGACAGGGGGAAGGTAGTGCATTTATTACTGAGTTTGGCTTAGAAAGAGGCTACATTTGAGAAACAAGGAGGCTTTCAGGAGGTAACTCTTAGGCAGTATATAATACTGGGATAAGTTTCAATTTCACAAGTATAAGCTCATAAGTACAACCATCAATATAAAGGGCCTGGTTTAATGGTCTGTCTTCCTTCACTAGGCACTGCCCTTGCACTTGGAGGATTTTTGCTGTCCTATTAGAGAATGTAGCAGAATTCCCCAGGATGGGAATTTAATATTCATTCAGTTGTTGTGTGGCTCTCCACTCACGAAGACAATGCTCCAAGAACACATGAACATATTCATATGCCTTAGAGGCATGCCCCAGGTGACCCTCTTCCCCTGCATCCCCCCCATCACTGACACCCTGTACCAGTGATCCTCCCCTGCCACTGTTGTGACCCTTCTGTGGCCCAAAACCTCTCCAAAAATGAAGCCAACCAAATAACCAAATAAAATAAATAACAAAATGAAATAATTTATAAAACAACCAGTAAAATAGAAAAATAAAAATTAATGAAATAATAAAAAAGTTTTTAGACATTGTGTCTTTCATCACTGTAAGATCTGTTGTCCTATATGTATAGAACATTTTCTTCCATATATTCTACTAGTATCTTAATTTTTCATTTTATCTTCAAAGAAGGTTTAGGACACAGAAAATTCACGTAGAAAATATAGGGGATTCCATATACCTAAGGCCCTCCCCCTTTTCCCATCTCCCCTATTAATAAAATTTTGCATTTGTTTTGTACATTTGTTACAATTGCTGTACAAATTTTGAAGCATTGCTATTAACCATGGTCAATGGTTTACATTATGGTTTACATTTTGGATTGCTCACTTTTATAGGTTTTGATGAAATTTGAAGTGGCCATGCAGACTTTTTAAATGATAATAAAATAACCCCATCTCTATTTTTACCGGTGATAGATGGCTTTACTACAGATTGAAATGGTAGAGGAATTTATTGTTTCATGCACAGAACTTTTAAGAAAATGCTCCATTTTCAACTCAACATACCTCTCCTAGCCTTAAAATTACCCAGTTGTCTCAGACTCTTGAGAAATTTTGGGTTCTGCCAGTTACACAGAGCCCCTCACTGGCCAAAACTCACCCTCCCTTTGCACATATTCTAGGTTAGTATTTCTCTCACTCTGTTCCTTTATTAATAACTTTTCATTTCCATTCCTTCAATGAGGAACTTGTTGAAATTACATCGCTTGTGGATATTTTCTATTCTTTTTGTTATTCATTTACTTTTAAAAACAATATTTAGAAAGCAACATAATGGTTTTGGATGGCAAAATTGAAGAACAAAATGTATATTATATTCCTGTATATTAGTTCATTTCTATTAATCAGAAATAGAAACTTATGTAATAATAAAAGTAATTTGCTTTTTAATTTTATGTTAAATATAGTAACTTGACAAAAATATTTTTAAATGAATGTAGAAAATTAACATGAAATTTACTAGGAAAATTCTGGAAAAGGAAAGTACTATGAAAAGACACTGCAGAAAATGGTATCAGACTAACAGGCAGACCGCAATGCTCTCATAAAAACTGCAGACAAAGAGCCAAAAGCTATCTGAGGGAACTTCTTTGGAGGTCAGCAGACCAGAACAGTGCTATACAACTCCCAGAAGGTGAGGGACAGACAGACTAAGAAGCTGAAATGATAAACATGAGTTACCAAGCACTCATGGTAGCTGGGAAGGTCTCCCCTTTCCCAGCCTAAGACGTTAAGCTGGGGTAAAACCCCTGGCTCACTGCAGCTGAGAGGGGAACAGATATTTTCATCCCTGTCAGCTGTTTCAAGGGAAAAGGGAAGGGGAGTACAGCAGCTTTTCCTCAGTGAATTCTTCCAGCAGATCCCATTTTGAATCTCCACTCTGGAGATGCAACACAGGAACATAGAAAAGCTGAGACTGAGACAGAAACTCCTCCATGGAAAGTGACACCAGTGAGTGTCATCTGCCACCTGGCCTGGAAATTTGATGGACAAAATTGTTTTGAGTTTTCTCTGTATTCTAACCACTGGAAGAAAATCTGAGCCCCATTAGTGCATCCCTGGCCTGATTTTGATAAGTCAGGCAATTTTAAAGTTATAGAATAAGTTGAACCATAATTCAAAGAAGAGCTATGGAAAAAAAAAATATATAGAGAGAGAAATTGGCCATCAGAGTAAATTCACCAACATATTCAGATGCCTAGACATCAGCAAAAAATTACAAGTCATCCTAGGAACAAGAAAAGATGGCCCACCCAAAGAACTAACCAAAATTCCTGAAGAGAAACAAGATTTAAGACAATTAATCAGTGATAGTCACAGAACTCTCCCATATCAGTTCAAAGATTTAAAAGAAAATATGATTAAAAAAATAAAGGATATTAAGAAGACACTGGGGGAGCTTAAAGAACAATTTGAAAGCCTGCAAAGAAGAGTAACAGACCTTATGGGAATGAAAGACACAATAGATGAGATTAAATATACATTAGGGGCATATAAGAGCAGATTTGAATTGCTTGAAGGCAGAATTAGTGATTTTGAAGACAGAGCATCTCAACAGGAAAAGACAGGAGAACAGAAAGAGAAGGGAATGTAAAAAAAGGGACAGAGGTTCAGGGAATTGAATGACAATGCAAAAAATACAAACATTTTGCATTATTGGTGCTCCAGAAGGAGAAGAAAATAAAAAATGGGCAGAATGAATAGTTGATGAAATAATGATTGAAAATTTTCCTACCCTTATGAAAGACATAAATATTAATATTGGGGAAAGACCACACACCCCAACAGAATAAATCCAAATAGATCTACCCTGAGACACATACCATTCAGAATGACAAATATCAGAGATAAAGAGAGGATTCTGAAAGCAGCCAAAGAAAAACAAACCATCACATAAAAGAGAAACTCAATAAGATTAACTGCCAATCTCCCATCAGAAACCATGAAGGTGAGAAGAATGTGATATGAAGTATTTAAGGTACTGAAAGAGTAAAACTGCCAGCCAAGAATTCTGTGTCTGGAAAAACTGTCCTTCAAAAATGAGGGTGAGTTCCAAGTATTCACAGACAAACAAAAACTGATATTCTATGTTACAAGAATTATAAGAGATACTAAGGGGAGTGCTGCAGCCTGAAAGGCAAAAACAAGGGCAAGAGATTTGAAGAAGAATGTAGAAACAAAGATTATTAGAAAGGGTAAACTATAGAGTAAGAAGACAGACAATAGAATTATATGACAATAGAGAGCCGAAGGGCAAAATGGATGAAGTTAGTAATGCCTTTATAGTAATAAGATTGAATGTTAATGCCTTGAATTCCCTAATCAAAGCATAGACTGGTAGAATGGATAAAAACAATGAGCTCTCTATTTTGTCTACAAGAGATCCACCTCAGAAGTAAGGACACAACCAGGTTAAAAGTGAGAGGTTGGAAAAAGATATTCCATGCAAATATTAAACAAAATAGAGCTGGAGTAGCGATAGTAATATCGGACAAAATAGATTTCAAATGCAAAAGTCTTATAAAGGATGAAGAACATCATTATATATTAATAAAGAGGGCAATTCACAAAGAGGAAATCACTATTCTAAATATTAATGCTAATAACCTGAGTGCCCCAAGATATATGAGGCACACACTGGCAAAACTGAAGAAAGAAATAGATGTCTCTGCAATAATACTTGGATGCATCAATACACCACTGTCTGTATTGGATAGAATATCTGGAGAGTGGATAAACAAAGAAACAAATGACTTAAATAATATGATAAATGAATTAGACCTAACAGATATCTATAGAGCATTGTAACACAAAACAACAGGATATACTTTCTTTTCAAGTACTAATGGATTCTTCTCCTCGATAGAGCACATGTTGTGTCACAAGACAATGCTCAATAAATTTCAAAAGATTAAAATTATACAAAACACTTTCTCTGATGGTAACTGAATGAGTTGGAAATCAATAATGGATGGAAAAAGGGAAAAGTCATAAATATATGGAGATTAAACAACACATTATTAAATACTTATTGGATCAAAGAAGAAATTGCAAGAGAATTCAGAAAATATCTTGAGATAAATGAAAATGAGAACACAACATATAAAAACCTATGGGACATTGCAAAGGCAGTGTTGAGAGGAAAATTTATAGCCCTCAGTTCTTACAGTAAAAAAGATGAAAGAGCTAAAGTTAACCATTTAACTGCACATCTGGAGGAACCAGGGGAAAAAAAACACAGCAAAATAATCCCAAATGAACCAAATGAAAGACATAGTAATGACCAGAGCAGAAATAAATGAAATCAAGAACAACAACAAAAACAATAGAGAGAATCAACAAAACCAAAAGTCGGTTCTTTGAGAAGATCAACAAAATCGACAAACTCTTAGCTAGACTGACAAAGAAAAAAAGAGAAAACACAAATAAATAAAATCAGAAATGAGAGGGAGGACATTACCACTGACCCTGCAGAAATAAGAGAGCTCACAAGAAGATTCTATAAACAACTGTATCCCAAAAAATGAGACTATGTAGAGGAGGACAACTTTCTAGCAACACACAAACCTCCTACAATGAACCTAGAAGAAATAGAAGACCTCAACAAACAAAACAAGTGAAGAGATTGAAACAGTCATCAGAAACCTCCCAAAGATGAAAAGCCTGGGACCAGAAGGCTTCACAGGTGAATTTTACCAATCATTCAAAGATGATCTAAAACCAATATTGCTCAAAATCTTCCAAAAAATTGAACAGGAAAGAATGCTATCAAACTCATTTTATGAAGCCAGTGTCTCCCTAAGATCAAAAGCAGATAAGGATATTAAAAATAAAGAAAGAAATAAAATTACAGACCAATATCTCTAAGGAGTATAGATGGTAGAGATGCAAAAATCCTCAACAAAATATTTGAAAATGGAATCCAAAAGCACATTAAAAAAATTATAGCTCATGATCAAGTGGGTTTTATCCCAGGTGTGTAAGCATGGTTCAACACAAGAAAATCAATCAGTTGTAATAAACCACATTGATAAATTGAAGAAAAAAATCTCATGATCCTCTCAATTGATGCAAAAACTATTTGACAAAATATCGCACCCTTTCTTGATAAAAACACTCCAAAAGATAGGAATAGAAGGAAGCTTTCTCAAAGTGGTAATGTGCGTATATGATAAAACCTACAGCTAGCATTGTACTCAATGGTGAAAGATTGAAATCTTTCCTGCTGAGGTCAGGAAGAAGACAAGGATGCCCACTGCCACCATTGCTGTTCAATATTGTACTAGACATTCTAGCTAGAGCAATTAACCTAGATAAAGAAATAAAAAGCACTGAAATAGGAAAGAAGAAATAAAACTTTCATTATTTGCTGATGACATGATCTTATATCTAGAATGTCCTGAGAAATCCACAAAAAAGCTGTTAGAACTAACAGACAAGTTCAGCAAAGTGGCTGGATGCAGGATTAATATGGAAAAATGAATAGTGTTTCTATACACTACTGACATGCAATCTGAGGAAGAAATCAGAAAAAAAATGAATT
>JAQZBX010092583.1:0-12266 GCA_029593785.1 Cabassous unicinctus
TTCTCAATTGCCAAATGTTGGAAGCATCCCAAGTGTCCATTATAGATGAATGGATAAACAGTATGTGGTATACACATAGAGTGGAATATTTTTCTTCCATAATAAGGAATGAAGTTCTGATGTGTGCTGCAACATGGAGATATCAGATTGTGTGAAATAAGCCAGACAATACTTTATGACCTCACTTATATGAAATAAGGAGAATAAACATATATGAAATCAGAAACTAGACTACAGGTTACCAGAGTCAACTGGGAGAGCAGAATGGGGAGTTGATGCTTAATTTGTATGGAGATTTTGTTTGGGGTGTTAGAAAAGTTTTGGCAATGGATGATAGGGATGTAGGAACAACTTATCATATGTAATTAACACAAATTAATTTTATATTCAAAAAGGAGATAAAAAGGAAATTGTAGGTTGCATATAAGTTATCACACACATACCTATAGAATTGTACATCACAAGGTAGCATAAATTAAATAGCATAAATATAATAATGTTTCATGAATTTTAACAAAGGTATCACACTAATGAAAAATGTTAATAACTGGTAAAACTTTGCATGACAGGGAGATATATGGGAACTATGTATTTCTTGCATGATGTTTCTGTAACCCTGCAGCTACTCTAATTTTTTTAAAGTAAAAAAAAATCGATTATACTTGATTATGTCTTGTATTTCCACCATTTTATTGTAAAATACTAATATAAAATATAATATTCAGTCAATGAGTTACTGGACTAAGATCACCTTAGATATAATACATGGCATCATAAATATCTGAAGAAAAAGTCTCCAAGATATATCTGTAATAACAAACATTGTATTATTTTAATATTATTAAAACATTTCAAAATGAATATCTCTGAAAATAGTACAAAAATCCTTAAACACATTCCTTTGGGAGTAGCTATTGGAGAATGGTTATACTTCTGCTTACTTATTGTTTCCTTTTATACTATTTGAAATTTCTAACTAAGGTAATTTTATTACCATAGATATATATTTCAATATTTTCTATTCTAATTTAATTTACAATATGTCTCTACTAAAAAAGTGAGCAGTGCTGGAGAGAAGTGGGGGTGATTCACAGAGAGGCAAGGAAGAGGAAAAGAAATTAATAACATTAAACAAAAGTTAATACTTTTCTTATACAAATAAGTAATAGTGGATTCTGGCATGGGTCAGAGCATCTTTTAGGTGCAGTCAAGCATAAGGGGGCATATATAATTGAGATGACTGAGATTGTGGCAGGAAACATGCTGTCTTATAATGGTGGCCTCTGTGTTCAGGTTTAGTTGAAACAGTGCAGACACAATGACATTACATAAAACCCCTGAGAACATAGCCTTTGTTGTCACTGATAGCCATTGCCCAGGGAAAATTTCAGAGATAATTGGTTCCAGATGGTGAGGGAAGAGGCCCCAACAAGAAATTATGCATAATACAACTTATGTATATCAAGAAATATTAAAAATATTAAAATATTTTAACCTGTGAATTTCCTGTGGATCCTTGAGAACAAGAATCAGAGAAGACCAAATTTCCAACCTCTGTCAGATGCATGGATACCATGGTTTCCTTATAAGGAATGGAGCAGTTTTCATTTTTGCTAGGATATTTTTAATAGGCAAAACATCATCTTGTACTTTCTTTGGCTACTCAAGCAAATACCATGCAATGAGTTGACTTGCACAATAGGAATGTATTAACTCACAGATTTTAGGCTAAAAGAAAGTTCAAATCAAAGCATCTTCAGGCAATATTTTATTCCCCAAGACTGGCATTCTGGGCCTGCCTGCCTGATGTCCTTGGTCCTTGGCTTTTCTGTCACATGGCAATGAACATAGTGGAATCTCCTGGCTTCTCCATTTCTCCTGGCTAAATTTCGTTTCTGGCTTCCTGTGGCTTTCTCTGTCTAAAATTCATTCTGCTAATAAAGGATTCCAGTAATAGGATTAAGACCCATCCTGATTGAGGTGGATAACAGTTTAACTGAAATAACCTCATGAAAGGTCCTATTTATAGTGGATTCATATGCACAGGAGTGAATTAAGTTTAATGGCATGTTTTTCTGTGGTTTCAACAGCTCCAAACCACCCTACAACCCTTATCAAATTGTGCAAATGTTTATATCAAGGGATTGTATACCATTAACAAGCCTAGTACTAAAGCCAGCACAGTGGTCTCAACGCTGTGGTCACTGCACTTCATTACTTGTGCCTAAATTCTTCATCAGTTAACAAGTTAGCATCAGTGTCTCCCCTCAAGAGCCTCTTTAGAAGGTGGCACATGGGAGTTACGAAAACATTTGGACTAGTACCTGGCACATGGTGCATATTAGGAAGTGTTAGGATATCAGTTCTTCAGTTTTCACTATAATGGTTTTAGTGGATCAGTCAGATCTTGTCAGAAAAGCAGAAACCTTTAAATATTTCTTAGCAGTACTACTTACATTTCTGTTGTTGATTTTCAGTTTATACCTACTGTGCTTAGGCAACACACTCATTATGATATTAAATCTATGAAATATATTGATTTTAGCCATTATATGGTCTCTTTTGACACATCATCAATGCACTTGACAAGAATGTGTATTATGTATCATGGAAGCATTAATTTACATATGTGTTAATTAGAAAAAAGTAGACAATTATTCTGTTCAAATGCTTTGTACTTTTACTGAAATTTATCTCATGCTTTACATACTGACTGAATTGTATTTAAGTCTCCAATTTTTGGATAGTTTGAAATTCTCCCTTCTGTTATGTCATCTTATGTATTATATATATAGATTTCATGATAGCAGGTGCACACAAGTTTTGAATGATTGTATCTTACTATTAAATACACTTTTACAAATTCCTGAACCCACATATTTACCCCATCTGTATTTCTCATTCCTTCCTGCTTCTAGTGTGTCCATCCGAGATGAGTCATACAGTCTGAAAAACTTCTGTTAACATTTCTTTTACCATCAGGCTGATGGCATTGAATTTTCTCTTCTTCTGTTTGCTGAATATATCTTTATTTTTCACATTTTTGATACTTTCATAAGTATCCATCATTTTTACTTCTGACATTGAATAATATTACTACTCAAACTTCATATAATCTTATATTATGTATTCTTTTGTGGCCAAGTTTTATTTACTCATCATAAATTCAATCAGGTTGTTTCATGTATAGTTTCAGTGGATTTTCTTTTTCGTTTCAGGGAATATTTCATCATATGCATAGCCCACATTTCATTTATTCATTCATCTAATAAGGCATATTTTTTACCAGATTTGGGCTATTAGGAAACATAAATTTTCTATAAGTTTATTTTATATGTTTTGGAAGACACAAACATTTGTTTTTTCAGTATGTGGAAGTGGAATTTCTAGATTAAAAGTACATGTATGTTTTTACATAGTATACAGTGAAAAGTCATTTTCAAAAGTGAATGTACTCTTTTATACTCCCTCCAGAAATATATGAGAATGCCATTACCTCCAAATCTATGACAAAATGTATATTCATATTTCCTAAAACTCTGACAAATTTAGAGAGTGTGTAATTGCATATCTCAATGGTATTAACTTGCATTTTTCAAGAAAAGTAATCATCTTTAGTATCACTCACATGTCTATTGAGTAAATACATATGTTCTTTTTGTGATATACCTTTTCAATACTTTTATCCATTTTTAATTGGAAATTTTGCAGGAGATTTTCATATGCTGTAAGATATATTATTATGACTTATAATCCATTTTACTTGCTTTATATCTCTATTAATGATGTCATTTAATGAACATAAATAATTTTAATTTGGTGCAAATTCAGTTGTTTTTCTTTTATGTTCATTGCCTTTCAAACATAATTAAGAAATCTTTGCCTATGCCAAATTAGGATACTGCTCTCTTAGCTACATTTTCCTGGAAGTTTTGCCTGTGTTTTATTATCTTCTTATTTTAACAACATTGGGTGTTTTCCTCCGTGAATTGGATATACAGCTTTAATTTTAAGTTTTCCATAATTTTTTCAGCAATATGTTCTTGTTTTCTTGAATAAATATGGAATTATCATCAGATTTATTTCTACATATATGTTAGGATCATTGCTGTTTTCAACAGTATTTTTTTCATTTATGAATTTTTTCTTGAGTCATATAAACAAATCTAAGATCAGGGTGTGATGTCTACCAAAGTGTGGAGCATGGAGTTCCAAGAGCCTTTCCTTATACAGAAGTAGTGGGCAAACCAGAAAACATTATCAAAATCTACGTGCAGTGAAAAATAGTCAAATGTTTACAGCAACAAAGTGAGTGCTGAAACCAGAAAAAGGCAACATAAAAATGATGGTAGACTCAGAAAGCTAAATATGAAATTTCCTTACCTGGCAGTTCCACTTCTATATGTATTCTAAAATGAATTGAAAGCAGGGACTGAAACAGATATTTGCACACAGATGTTCATATTATTATTACTCACAATGACTATAAAGTGGAAATAAACCAAATGCCTGTGAACAGATGAATGAATAAAGGAAATGTAGTATATACTACAATAGAGTATTATTTGGTCATTAAAACGAATGAAGTTCTGATTCATGCTACAACATGGATGAAATTTGAAAACACCATGGTGAATGAAATAAGTCAAAGAGAAAATTGCAAATATTTTATGGTCTCAATCATAGGAAATAAGCAGAATCTGAAAATCATTATGACAAAAACTAGAATGCAGTTCACCAGGTGGGAGAGGGCAATGAGAAGTTAATGTTTAATTGATACATGCTTTCTAATTGAAATAGTGGAAAAAATTTGGCAATATTGGACAGTGATGGAGGCACAGGTTTGTGAATATAATTAACAGCAAGCAATTGCTCAATTGTACATTTGAAAAGGGATGAAAAGGGAAATTTCATTTTTTACATAATTTATCACAGAAAAACATAGAACTGCACAACACAAAGAGTCAATCCTAATGTACACATAAACAGTGAGCTAAAGTTAACAGTATAATTACAATAGCATACTTCATCAATTGTAACAAAATATGACACCAAGACAGGAAAATTTTTAACAATATGGAAAACTGAATGTGTGAAGTGGGGATAAATGGAAATTCTTTACCTTCTGCAAGATTTTTCTGTAAACCTATAATTACTATCATAAAGAACAATTTTAAAACTGCTGGAGGACTGAATTAAATAATTACAATCGGCACATTCGTGGAGTCAGAAATTAGAATACAGATTACAAAGGGCTGAGATGAGAGTAGGGAATGGTGAATTAATGCTTAATTGTTGCAGAATTTCTGTTAGGATTGATGGAAAAATTTTAGTAGTGGAAAGTGGTGGTCATGGCACACTGTGACTGTGTAATTAATACCACTGAATTTTATATTTATGTGTAGTTAAAAGTGGAAAATTTAGATCTATATATGCTACAGGAATAAAAAAATGTGTATAAAGCCATACTAAAGTACAACATAAAGGGTGAACCATAATGTAAACTATGGAATATTGTTAATAGTATAATTATGGTATAATAATATTGTTTCCTTTATTGTAACATAGTTACCATATTAATTCAAAATGTTAATAATAAGAAAAACTGAGTTTGTGTAAGAGAATATGGGAATTCTGTACATTTTGCATGATTTTCCTCTAAACTTTTAACTCTTCTAATATACATACATAAATGGTTGGAAAGCTTGTGACGTGTTAACTTAATCTTGTTCTATCCCCTTATCATGTGTGGTGGCAGTCTTCAAGGTGGTAGCCCAACATCTCCATGTGGATTCCTGGTTTCAGAGCGAGGTGCAAGGAACTTCACACATAGAATTGTATGTGACTGTTTTGGTCTGTCTGGGGGTTACCTGAAGAAGTAATGCAAGGTACTTGCCTTTGTAGCATCTAAGTTGGAAGGAGAAAAGTTATGTGGAATGAAATACTCAAAATATTGAAAAGACAAATGAACACTATGCTGATAACTGGGGAAATAGATTATAGTTTGGGCAAAGCATGATAAGCCTGAATCCTGGAAAAAGAAGTTGGAGAAAGTGTTACAAATATTCCCACATATAACAGGGAATCTAGAAAGACACCCACAATCTTAGGGGTGCATGCTGAGAATGACCTTTGAAGAATCTGAACTTTCTCTTCCATTGATATTAAACCTCAGCACAAACAAAAATGAAGGCCAGGGCAGGGTTTTAGACATCCTGGCTAAGTTTGAAAGAGTGTACCAACTAAGTCAATTTGTAAAGACCAGCAGAGTTTTTTATTTCTTTTCCCTCCTTTTTTTCCCCTTTGGCGCTAAGTGTAAAAAGAAATCTCTGTCAAACCACTAGCTGACCACAAGCTAAAATAACAGAATCCAGAGACCATAAACAACAAAGACTATAGTTATTATATAAAATGTAGGGAAGAAAATATATCATAACAAACCATAACATGCAACCATGTTTGATTCCTATTATTACCACACTCTGAACCCATCTAAAGAAATGGCAAAGTGTAAATAAGAAATCTACAAAGAAATTGGAAAGACAGAAATGCAAAAGGAATGAAACAGAAAATAATCAAAAGGAAAACATACCTTGTATAGTATTGCAAAACCAAAAATGTTGCTTCATTTGAAAGATTAATGCAATTAGAAATTCCTTACAAGATCGAAAAAAATTTCAAAACTTCTCTCAGAAACTCTTTAAATGAACAAAAATAAAGTTTACTTATAAAAGAGTTGGTAAATATATAATTAATATACTTCACCATTACTAAACATTTTCAAACATTTAACATATGTAGGTCCATAAAACAATGCACTTCATTTTCCATAAACTATTATTTAAATAGACTATTCCTATTATCTATAATTAGGGAGCAAAAGATAAATGGAACTTTTCAATGTATGTGGAAATTAAGTAAATAAAATTTAAATAATTCACATGTTAACAAATATACAATGAAGTAATTTTGAAAATATTCTGAAATGAATAATAAAATTTAGTATTTAAAACTTTTCTGGGAAGTGGGTGTAGCTCAATCGATAGAGCTCCCGTTTACCATATGGGAGGCCCCGGGTTCGCTTCCCGGGGCATCCTTGTGAGAGCAGGCGGGCCCGCACGGCGCGGTGGGCTGATGCAGCAGGACCTCACAGCAAGGGGGAGATAAGCAGACACGGAAAAAACACGCAGCAAATGGACACGGCAAACACAAACAGCAACGGGGGGATAAATAAATAAATAAATAAATCTTTAAAAATAAATAAATAAATAAATAAAAAATAAAACTTTTCTGTTTAAAATTTGATGGAGTGATGATAGATTGAGTATTACAATATCACAACCCTCTAATGTTAGCGCACTTTGAGGAGCTGAAGACCTTCTGAAGAAGAATATATAGTTTATAAATATATACACATAAATTAAAAAGTAAAAAGTAATATATCTTTAGTAATTAAGACAGGATGGTATTTGGATAAGGATAAGCAAATATACCGAAGTAACAGAACTCAGATTTCAGAAACAGATTTAAACTTGATACTGACAAATGGGGCACTGAAGAGCTGTGGAGAAAGGATCTCTTTTCAATAAATGTTGTGGATATTTATTGATGGATAGATACAGGCCAGTATATATTTTATCATTACCTAGAAAATTGTGCAGGAGAGAATGTAAACTATAATGTAAACTATAGTCCACAGTTAGTGGCAATGCTTCAATATGTGTTTGCCAATTGTAACAAATATATCACACTGATAAGGGATGTTGTTAATGTGGGAAAGTCTTGGAGAGGGAGTTGGTGGGGCATATGGGAATCTCCTATATTTTTATTTTTATTTTATTTTTTATTTCTTTTTGTTTTCTCCTATATTTTTTATGTAACATTTTTGTAACCTATAGCTTCTTTAAAAATAAAAAAGGAAAATTTTCCCTTACTTCACAATATGCAAACATAATAATATTTCAGCTAGATTGACAGAAGTGTGGTGAAAGCTTCAAAAAAACTTTTAGAAGACAATGATAAATATTTTATTGATTTCTCATGAAGGCAAAAGTTTCATATATAGGAAACAAATCACTAACCATAAAAAGAACATATTCATAATTGGGTTATAGGAATAAGATACTTCATCCAGCAAAAGACACCATAAATTAAAGGAAATGGTGAGCCAAATAGTAAGATGATATATTTGCAAAATATATAACAAACAAAGGGCTACTTTCCAGAATATATAATCAACTTCTCTGAATCATTAAGAAAAGATAAACAGCCTAGTAGACAATATGGGCAAGAAACTTGTAAAAGCAATTCAAATCAAAGGACAGAACTATGGTCAATACACATGTGTAAAGGTGTTTCCTCTTAGAAATCAGGAAATGCAAATTAAAACCCCAGTGAAATAACCCTACACACAAACACACACATTAGCACAGGTACACATATATTTATCCCATAATAGAGTACCTCAAGTGTTTGATAATGTGAAGTATTGGCGAGAATGAATTATCAGGTACACTGTTGTTAGGGTTATGTTTATGCCACATTTTGGAAAATAATTTGCATTATCTACTGTTGTATATATTCATCATGTCCCACAAACTAAAGAAACAAGTTATTTGGCACTCCCCACTCCCTCAACTCCCCCAAAATATACAAAGGTAATGCAAGAAGAATTTCACCACAGTAAAAATTGAATTGGGGCATAGGAAGAAGGAAAGACACACAGTACTCCCTGTCCACAGCAGCTATGGAATATCACTGGGCCCATAGAATGGAGAACTCCTAGACTGGTTGATGTGAGACCTTCTTTGATTGGGCCTGACTTCTCCTTTCTTCAGAACTCTGCTATTCATCAGTCATCTCAGCCACATCTGTAGTGGGTTTTAGGATGCATTCTTTCCTTATAGACAGAGCTGTATTCTGTGATTACACCTGCTTGTGGAAGTTTAAAGACCCAAGAGTTATTAAACAGTTCAAGCAATCAATGTTTCTTTACACTAGAACTTTTGAATTCTCTGTCAATATCTGTTTGGTTACATACATGCTGGTATATTTGATTCCAGTGTGTTATGTTTACAAGCTGAACCCTTGACATAAATCTCAAAACAGGCTTTTTTTATTCTTCACTTAAACATGGTGCCTCTGACCTTAATGTGGGATGCCCCAAGACAATTAGAATTTAAGGGTAAGTCTACATGTTTTATCAGAACTGCTTTCTGAGTCAATTTATTAAAATTATAAATGTAACTGATTTCAAGATATCTAAAAAATAATTCTATAACTTAGACTCTGGATTTTTAAAATTTTTTAAAAGAAACTTTAGATTACATAAGTGTTACATAATGATAGGTGATAGGAGGCAAGATGGCATCGGTTTAAGTGGGCACTTAACATCTCTCACACAAAAGACAGCTTAGTGGGGACAAGATCCTGCCAGAGTGAGTTGTTCTGGAAGCCCATGGAGCAGGTGCCTTTGGGGCATCAATTGGGAGGAAGCTGGGTAGGGAGATAGATTGCTCAAGATAAAACTGAGTTTTTAGCCCCATGGCTGCAAACCAGGGACAGCTAAGCCCCACCCCCAGGGCAAAGGGCCAGGGTGAGTCCAGACTTCCAGCTGGCTACCCAGTGAGAGGGAGCATTCCTCTAGAGTGGGAGGGTTCTGGAAAAGGGTGGAGAGGGGTTTCCTTTCTTTAGGTTCAGTTGCCTGGACCCTCTTTGAGCTTTGGGGAGCATACCAGCCGGCTTGTGGTGGCATCAGGAAGAGGGAAGAGGTGAATCTGCTGAGGAAGGCTGATTTACCTAACCGCCCTGGGATAGAGAAACTTGACCTGTGAGAGGGTGGAGTCAGGCAATTGACTAATTCTGTGTTGAAAACCTTCAAGGAGTGAAGCCTGGTGGTCTCTGTGGACCCTGAGGGGACGGGAAGGAAGAATAGAAAAAATTGAAGAGGGGGTGTTTGGGGGCAATGGAAGTGTTCTGCATGATCATGCAATGATGGATACAGGCCATGTTAAATTTCATAAAAATATTATAAAAGTGGTCTAAAATGTAAACCATAATGTAAACCATGGACCGTGGTTGGGAGCTATGTTTCAATATTTATACATCAGTTGTAATAAATTTACCATCCACATGTAAGAAGATTATTAACAGGGAAGGGGAAAAGGGGGAGGATGTTGAGTATTTGCGTGTCTCCTATATTCTGTATGTAGCCTTACTGTGACTTAAAACTTCTTGAAGACAATATTAAAAAAATTGAGAAACTGGGGAAGAAATGGAAGAAAATGCCACTGTACATACAGGACAACTGATTTTACAGTGATGAAAAGAAAAACATCAAAAAATTTTATTTTTTGAATGTTTTTCATTTTTAATATCCCAATCTTTTTTACTTTATTTTAGTTTTAGTTTCTCTAAATTATTATTATGTATTTCATTACTTATGTTTAAACCTATATTTATTATTTCATTTTCCTATTAGTCAAATTTGGCAATATTCTTGGCTTCATTTTTGAAGAAGTTGAGGATCACAGAAGGGTTACAACTATGGCAGGGAAGGCTCAATGGGGTGGGGTGTCAGTCATGGGGAATACATGGGAGGAAGTTCACCTGGTCATACATATAAGGTATATAAATATGTTCAAATGTTCATGGAGCATTGCCACAGTGGGTGAATATTCACACAACTGAAAGATTATTGAATTCCCATCCTGGGTAGTTCTGCCACATTCTCTAATGTAGCAGCAACAATCCCCCAAGGGCAGGGGCAATGACTAGTGAAGAAAGATGATCCATTGATGGGTCCTTGATGTTGATGACTGTGCTTGAGAGCCTTTTGCTCTTGAATTTGCAACTTAGCCTAGTTGAAGAGTGCCTAAGAGTGGCCTCCTGAGAGCCTCCCTGTTGCTCAAATGTGGCCTCTCTCTAAGCCAAAGTCAGCATATAAATGCATTACCTTCCTCCCAGGATGGGACATGACTCCTGGGGATGAGCCTCCTTGGCACCGAGGGATTAATACCAAACACAAGCTGGTGATAGCACTAGAAAAAGACCTCAAATAAAAGGGGGAAAAGGTAAAGTTGAATTAGTGTATATAGCTTACAGACTTTAAAGTGTGTTGGGAAGTCATCAGGGAGGTAATGCTTATGTATGTCTCAGCAGGATCTCATAGACAGCCAAGGTAGATATTACCCCAAATAGAGGTGATCCTGAGGGCTCAGGAGACACCCGGGCCCGAAGGTCATGGCAGATAACTCCAGAGTATGGTGCCTTGCCAGTTGCCCTAATTTTGAGTTTGTGCTCCCGAGTGTGACAGAGTTGGACTCAGATATGACTTCCCTACACATACCTCTTCTGTCCCTTTTATTTGAACCTATAGTTGGTGCTGGAGTTGATAGGTATACATCCAAGAGACTTTAATCTCTGGGTTTTCCATGTGCCACCTGGACTCTGAAATTCAACAGAGTTGCAATACCTACTCTCCAGTCCATTTGACTCACCCAGGACAAGTAACAAGGAGATGATGGTTCTTTTTTATTATTCAGTAAAGATCAATTTTTTTAACTAATCAATTTCATTGATACATATTAACAAAGCATACAATTTATCCAAAGTGTATACATCAATGATATTTGATATAATCAAATAGTTATGCATTCATCACTTCAATCATTATTAAAGCATTATTAAAGCATTTTCATTATATTATTAATAATAATAAACAAAATCACACAAACACATGAACAAGAAAATTCCTCACCTCTCAAACTCTCTGTTTGCCCCGCTGTACATAGCTGCTATTTCTGGCTATTCTTGCAGTTATTTATTTATTAAGCAGTTTTACTGAGATATATTCACATACCATATGATCTATCCAAGGTGTATAATCTACAGTTTTTACTATAATCACAATGTTGTACAGAAAACGTCTCAAAAATTTCAAAACAATTTCATTACTACAAAAAGAAAGGTTCCACACCCCTTAGCATTCTTTATAAATTGATTTATATTATTTACATTTTATATAAATGGAATCATACAATATGTAGTTCTCTGTTTCTTGTCTCCTTCACGTAAATTTCTATTTTGATGAATGTTTTACCAAACAAACACATGCTCAATGGGCACAGATTTCAATGCCATGACAATGGAATTTTGAAAAAAGAAAGAGCTTTATAATGCATAACTGACATGAATGGAGATGAAGCTCCCTGCCCAAATCTGTCATCACAGATGTAAACCATTATGGTTTTTATGTGAATTACTCA
>JAQZBX010092584.1:0-12262 GCA_029593785.1 Cabassous unicinctus
ATATTCATATCTTCCATTAAGGTTGAAAATTTTTGGTCATTATTTTCTCATATATTCCGTCTGACACTTTTCCATTCTCCTTCTACCATACCAATAATGCAAATGTTTATGCAATTCACATTATAATTCAATTACCTGAGACTCTATTTAATTTTTTCCATTCTCTTCTCTTTCTGTTCTACTGCCTTTTCCAGTTCAAATATTCTGTCTTCAAAATCAATAATTCTGTCTTCAAGCAGTTCATATTCACTCTTGTGTACCTCTAATGTATTTTTAATCTCATCCATCACATCTTCCATTCCCAAAACATCTCTTATTTTTCTTTGCAGGCTTTAAAGTTGTTCCATATGCTCACTGAGTGTCTTCTTAATATCCTTTATTTCTTTAATCATATTTTCTTTAATTCTTTGAAGTAATTTAGGAGACTTGTGTGATTATCACTGATTGTCTTAAATCCTGTATCTCTTCATTATATTTGGTTAGTTTCTTTGGCTGGGCCATCTCTTTCTGTTTCCTAGTATCACCTTTTTCTGATGTCTAGGCATCAGCATATGTTGGTGAATTTACTCTGATGCTCAATTTCCCTCTTTTGCCTATTGTTTTCTTCTCACAATTCTTCTTTGATATTTTGTTCAACTCATTATTTAAATTTGCCCGGCTTAATTTATCAAAATTGGGCCAGGGAATCACTAATGAGGTGCAGATATTCTCCCAGGACTAGGATACAGACAAAATGGAAAATTATTTTGTGCATGCAATTTCCAGATTGGCCAGCAGATGGTGCTTGTCAGTGTACCTTTCCACTGAGGTGTTTCAGTCTTGGGTTTCCTGTGTTCCTGTTTTGAATCTCCAGAGCAGAGATTCAAAGTGGGTTCTCCTGGCTAAATTCAGTGAAGAGAAGCCATCTAAGTCTCCTTCCCCTTTCTCTTCAAACAGCTGATGGGGAGGAAGATGTCTATTCCACTCTCAGTCAGCAGCAGTGAGCCAGGGGTTTTACCCCTGCTTAACATCTTGGGGTTGGGGATGGGAACCCTTTCAGGCTGCCACATGGACTTGGTAATTCACATTTATTGTTTCAGCTTCTGAATCTCTCGGTCCCTCACCCTCCTGGGAGATGTGTAACATTGTCCTGGTCTGATGACCCCCAAAGCTGGTCCCTTGGACAGTTGTTGGCTTTTTCTCTGTTGTTTTGTGAGAGTATTGAGCTCTGCCCATAAGTCACTATCTTCCTACAATCCCCAGTGTCTTCTTAATATCCTTAATCTCTTTATCTATCTCATTAAATTTATTAATGAGATTGTTTGAATATCTTTGATTAGTTTCCTGAAATCCTGTGCTTAGTCTGGAGGTTTAAATTGTTTGTTTGACTAGGCCATATTTCCCTGTTTGTAATAATGGTTTGCAAATTTTTTCTCGTGTTTTGGTATTTTTGTTGTTGTTGTTGCTGTTTTTAGTCTTTGCTCAGTTTCTCTCTTGACTCTGTGGCTTTGTTATTGTTTGTTTTTTTGTTATACCTCCTCTTTGACAATTGGTTCAAATTATTTTGAACCTTTATACTCAAGAAATCTTTTTTTTTTTTCAGCACTTACCTAATTTTTACACTGAATATTTGGTAACAATTTTTATTTATTTGTCTGTTTATATTTTTAATTTAACAAAATGAAACTTTAGATTACATAAATGGTATATAAAAATATAAGGTTTTCCCATATGCCCCACTCCCTCCCCCTCCCTCAATTTCTCACACTATCAACATCCATCATTAGTGTGGTACTTTTGTTACAATTGGTGGACCCATATGTAAGCATGGCCACTAACCATTTATTGAAGGTTACATTATAATTTACACTCTGTCCCACGCAATTTTGAAAGTTATGACAAAATATATAATGCCTGTGCTGATCATTGCAACGTCATGCAGGACAATTCCAGTGTCCCAAAAATGTCCCATATTACACCTATTTTTCTTATAAGCTCAGAACTTCCAGTGGCCACTGCCTCTATATCAATGATAAAAGTTATTCCATTGCTAGAATCACAATAAGTTTATAGTAGAATATTAGTGAGTCTAATTTAGTCCATTGATCATTCCCAAATCTTGAGGATTTTGGATGGTCGCCTCTGCCTCTAATTGAGAGGGGTCTTATGCACCATGGGGCAGATGGATGGAACAATCTTGCTTGCAGTTGCAGAATCTCTGTTCCTTGGCATGGGTGTTGTTCATTATTAACACCTTGTTCTTTGTCCTGGGTGAATCCAATGAAATGGAGAGTAGGTTTTGCAAATCTGCTGAGATTTGTGTACAATTTTTGAGATTGCAATATTGGTGCAATTATTTCATCCCCAGGAGCAGGGTTCCTTTCCTCTCTTTCTCCTCTCGGTTTGTTAACCTGTTCTGTATTTTATTTGCCTCTGTTATCAGATGGCTCTGGTTTCTGGGTTTCTAAGTTCTTGGTTTACGCTGCATAAGAGAAATTAAAGACAGGCCCTGGATAGGAAAGGGAGTATATAATTTATTAAGAAACAAGAAACTGATAAAAGTACATGGTCCTATGTATGGACCATGAGTGGGCTGCAGAGTGAGATGTTTGCATGGGAATCCAGGTCAGGAATTTTTAAAAATCTTTCTTCCTCCCACTTCATAATCTTAGGGCAGGGGCCCAGCTGTTTGCTGCTCTGACTGGTTGCCCCACTTGTAATTTCTCAGGTTCCCAATGGTGCAGGCTTTTGATGGTATCCAGGGTATTCCCTTGACCCAATGGCCTCTTGAGGGTCAAACAGAATTTCATTTTATCAAATGGAGTCTCTTGGCAAGGGTCTCACAGGATCTTTCCAGTAGACTTCTTAGGGGTTTCAGGCAGGGTCTCACAGTCAAGTGGTCTGTCAACATGTTGTCTCTCGGCCATGTTGTCTGCCAGGCCAGACATCTACCCACATTCACTATACTCACTTGCCTCAACAACACCTTCAGAGAGTTTACACCCTTATCCTTAAGGGGGTGCTGAAGGGTGATGGTCTTTCTTCTTTAGCTAATTTCTGCTGGTTAGGAGGAATAGACCCTACCTGACAAGGTGTAAAATTCTCTGACTATTCTATTGTAGTTGAGGGAAGATGGGTCTGTCACCCTCGTTGGAAATGGATGAAATCCCCCACATGATATTGATTCTGTAAGAAATAAAATTAGAATTTAAGATATATAGTCCTTTAAAATGATAAAGAAGATGGAGACCCCAAAAGGGGACCAGTCATGACATACTGGACCATGAGATTAAGATTGCCCAAGGTGACTTCAGAGGCTGTATCTTCCCTAAGTTGATGGGAAATGGCATCATTTCTTGAGTTCTTTTATGCTGTCAGTTAACTCCAGGGAGAGATTGTTGTTTACTCACTGGGTTTGGCATAAATTACCAACCCAAGTTTTCATGGTGGTGGTTATGCCTAGGACAGCTAGGAGAGTTATGAAGAGAGGCACTGATCTAGACAAACTCACAAAGACAGTACAGGCAACAACAAGACAAGCATATGGCAAGAAAAGTAAATACAGTACTTAAGAGTGCCATTCCTTTATCTTATAAGCATATTCATTAACTACTTAGAAAATGAATTGTTTACCAGGACGTTTAACACATTCATTATCCCTCTGCATATGATCTAGAATAGAAAAGATATCATCATAATCATCAAGCATATATGTACAATACTTAATACTACTTAATGAACTAACCAACGCATGAGTTTCTATTTGAGCTTCAGTTGATAGATCTAAGCTCCAGGTGTGCAATGCCATACATGTTATCTCCCCATGGGAGCAGCCCATAGTGCCAATTGTGTTGGTTTACATTCTACTCACATTACTCTCATAATTATTTCTCCACTTGGTATGTCCTTCACACAGCCAGTGGGCTGTAGCACTGTTGATCCGAGAGAGAAGCTAGGAAGGCAGGGCCACAGTGTTTCACTGGCCTGGTTCATAGTGCCCTTCAGTGCTATGAAACAGAGCCTGTCTGGAGACAATGTCCATTGTACATCTGGCAATATTGAGCCACTGTTGGCTGCTGCAGGAGACCAAAACTTCAATACACTCTCCATCCTCCTCAGAAGCATAATCAGAGATGTGGTAGATACCTTTAATACTTTTGGAGTCAGTGACCAAACTAGTCCATAACTCAAATGGAGAGGCACCCATGCAGGGTATTTGGGCCTTACTTGAATGCACAAGAGTGTTTGACAATAACATATTTAATGAACTTAAACTATTTTTGTCCTTTGCTTTTTACTTTTACACCTTTGCCAAGATTATGTTAATTAACAGATATTTTACTTTACAATACAGGAAAAACTGCTTTCTTCATTATTTTGTGAAAATGTTAGATTCCTAATGGAATCAAGATTATCTTTCTTTACCACCATGTCAGGGTTGCAGCACATGGAACATGCATATCTCCTCATGTTAGCTCAAAATTTAGGGCCAGGTACTGGAATTCCTAAGTAAATTCAGCTGGGCCCTCCTAAAATCATCACACCAGCTTTTTTTTTATTTTTATATTGAGCTAAATCTGTCAGGGAGAAGGGAACATGGACCCTAATTTTAACTGCATCTCCATTTGCTACTTCACTTATGGGGCAGAGGCTGTTCACAGGTCCCCTGGTAGGGTGAAAAGATATTCCACTCCTGGTGACTCCTACTGGACTAGCTATGGGGTGTGGAGCCTGGACATGACTCCAAGGGAGACTTAGGTTCAGGGAATTCTAGGCTTGGGGCCTCAGGCTTCAGAATCTCAGGCTCCAGGAACTGAGATACAATGAGGGGGATAACTGAGGAAGGGATAACCTAGGATATCACACTCCTTCTCAGGTTTTCTCTTTTCTGGGGATGATTTCACTTCCAGAGAATTACACAACCTACAATAACCATTTGAACTTGTGGTCTGAGATAGAGCCATAAACAGTTTTACATTTTGAATCTCTGGTTGATTCCCTTCCCTTTTTCACAGGAGGTCTACCGGGAAAATAGGGTTATAATTTACTGTGCTGTTGGCAGGCCATTGTTGGCCAATTTCAAGGACATATGGAATCTCTGACTGCTTCCCTTGCCTTTTACAGAGGATGTCTTACTGAAAATAGGGTTATAATTTAGAGCACCATTTCCAAGGTCATTCTGTGGCCATACTGTGTTACAGAAGAAGATCAGTTTCTCCTTCCTCAATGCTTCAGTAAGCAAGGTCTGGTACACTAGAGACCATGACCATTATTCTAGGAAAAATGAAAAAGTGTTTGTCAGCCAATCTGGTGTCCCTGTGCTCAAGTATGAATAAGCTATTACCCTCCAAGCTGCAGCTCCCCAAATGCTTGTCCCACTAAAAAGCTAGGAAATGCTGACCAGTCAAGGGTCACATAAGATTTAGGAAATATTTGGAGCTGCTGCTCTTATTTCACCTCCAAAGTCACAGAGCCCTTTCTGCTGGGCATTGCCAGGGTGATCTAGAATTGGGAGATGCCTGGACCTAGTTTCCAGAGATTCAAGCTACAAAGCCAAATGTGTGATTTTTCCTAGAAAAGGGGCTGGCTTGAATTTTTTTTTTTGGCCTATTAAGTGGTCTTATTTTATCACCATGGTCAGGGAGTTTCACAGTTAGACCAGATATTAAAAGTAATTGTTGCCTCTCTCTGCCTAGAAGGGTCCACACCAATCCTTTCTCTCCCATTTCTCAGCAAGCTCTGTTCTTTCCTCCATTTCACATATAAATTCTTTTTACTGGCCAAACTAAAAAAAACAAAAACAAAAACAAAAAAAAGTAATTGTTCTGCCCTTGCCAGCCAATAACCTTGGGGGTGTGCTGACACAATGTGAGTGAATCCTAGGAGCTGGGAAGGACCAGAAATTCCCTGCACTACCAAGGGTGGGATGAAAAACTTGCTAGTAAGGGTACTTTCAGTTTTTGCAGTGGCTTCTGGCAGGTTCCTCTCTTATGAAGCTGCATTTTGTTATTAATATAAATTTAGCCTTCTAATTAATAATGGTTTCCTAGAGTTATCCATTTAAATACTTCATATTAGACAATTCTTTTTATAAACTTCTTATAAGTAACATTTAACCCCATAGAGTAGTTACTTTATATTTAAATAAGCTTATTAAATTACAGTTAGTAACCAATGAAATTTACTTTATCTTACTTTCATTAAGCATGAACGTACAATTTTCATCATCTTAAAGATTTAATACATAAAATGTTAATTTGGTTACTTGGTATTCTATAAACCTAGGAAGACAACACCCAAGCAAAATAAAATTGAAATCATTATAGTTAATGCAAGGAATGTTCTTTTCCCTTGCTTTATAGGAGGCTAAAACTTCTTTTCTTTAAAAAAAATTCAAAACTGTGAATAATTTTAAAAAACATACTGACTGCTAGGTTCTGGAGTATATTATAATTGTTTAAATTTGGTTTTAGGTAACTTTTTTAATTTTTTTATTCATCCAACCCTCCAAGACGGTTTTCTCATCTGTCTGCTCATTGTTTGCTCACCTTCTCCAGTAGGCACCGGGATCCAAACCCTGGACCTTTTGACATAGGAGGTGAATGCCCAACAGCTTGAACCACATCTGCTCCCCATGGGTTGCAGCATCTGCTGGCTTGTGGCATCTGTTTATTTAGGCATCTGCTTGTTGCAGCAGGTGCATCTTGTAGCTTGCTGAGGCAGGTGCAGTGTCTGTTTATCTTCTTTAGGAGGCACCAGGACCTGAACCTGGGACCTTACATGTGGTAGGCAGGTGCCCAATTGTTTGAGCCACATCCACTTCCCTAATTTCTTCTAAAGATCTGTCCATAAGTTTCAAAGACTTTTCCTTTACTTATTGAAATTTGGTAATAGGATTATTAACCACCCTTATCCAAAGTTTGTTACAAAGGTTTAAATTGGGGGAATTACAGGATAAACTATGATTCTTAATTTCACTGCCTAGTAGATAAAAATTTTACACTAAACTTACATTTCATCCCGTGGTATGAAAATATACACTGAACCAATAGAAATAGAGAGTTAGAAACAGAAGCACACAATTTAATAATGCTACTGAGAATTCTCATTCTCTTACAAAATAAGTTTAACTGTAAATTAACATTATATTTGACAGATCTCTTTGAAGGCTATTTCTAATTTATCTGCACTGTGACCATGCAGTTTTGCAGAAGAATTTCATTCCTTTTAATTATTGACTTATAACCAAATTAATCCTAATGCTTTAAAATACAGTTTACATTTTCCTTTACTTCAGAGCTTTGCTTATTTCCCAGTTTGACTTTGACAGACCTTGGATGAGAAACATTCATTCCAGTGTACACTCACCAAGGACATTGAAGCATCAGGGAAGCCTTGTTATTCTCATGACTTTCCACTATTTAGAACTGCAATGCTCAAGGTGGGAGATCCCTGGCTCCCTGGTCCTCAAAGATAACAGGACTCCAGTGGCTGCTGGCCTGGAAGAGTGGACATCCAGCCCTGAGTGTTGAGAAATCCACCCAGCAGCAGTTTAGTTCACAGCTGTGGTCATAAGACTAAATCAGGGCTATAAACACCAGTGGGAAGACAGGAGATAGGGTGCCTTAAATTTGCCTTTCCCTGAGTGGGGGCAGACGTTGTCATGAGGTAACCATAAGCAAGGACAAGGGGGCGAATTCTGTTTATGCTTACCATTACAGTAGCAAGTTTAGACTAAATCTACCCTGTTATAGCAATTTCAATTACCCTTCTGCTGCTTTATAATAAAACAGCATCTATATAATGATCTTAATTCTTAGTTAAAGTTTCTAGTAAGTTTTCACTTTAGAACAAATTGGGCAATTTTGTTTATTAACTAAAGCAACTAAAACAATTTTATTAATAACATTAATGTTGCTAAGTTTCAGTGCTTTTCCAGCAGTTGAATTAATTCCACTTGTGATTTATTTTATACATCAAACCCAATTGCAAGGTGATATTGAAATTTAAAGACTCATTTTTAGATTATCTTTTACCATTATCCTATTTGTAACAGGATACCTCTAATCTGATTTATGAGTTCCAAGGCATGATAAGACTGACAAAGTCAAACACAGATTAAAATTTAAACAGAAAGTTAAGGAGAAATTAGAAGAGAAGAGGGAATTTTATACACTTACTTAGCTTAGGGAAATACCTGGCTTTAGAATCATCTCAATGCAGAGCTCCCAGTGTCTGTCCATGGCAGAAACCTTGTGCAAGGACCATCCAGCTTTGTTCCTCCAGGAAAATCTTTGGGAAGCTGCCAGATATAGAACTATAGGGGCCAGAGAAACTCTTTTCCCAACAAGACATGAATTGAGGCTGCATCCTATTAGTTACCTACCATGAGGTTTTTCATTGGAAGGATTGAAGTGTTACAAGGGAATAGGCAGGGAGCTAGGAATAGCCAGGAATTTTTTAAAAATCTTAATTCCTGGCCTATGAGGGGTTACCTTATTCTATAGAGGAGAAGCTTACTAAATGGCCTAGATCTTGATTCCCAATTTGCTCCCTTCATTAGGCACAACCAAGGTAAGGAGTGGCCTGGGTTGCAAGCTAGGACAGAGTAATTGACCATGTTAACTAAGAAATTAACAATCTTACCTGCCACACCAAGGGTCACCCAAGGCCTCCAGGTTGATGGTTCACAAGTGGCTTCAGGCCCATTCTGTCCTCCCTGGAGCAAGTCCACAGCAGTTGGCATGGTGAGACAACTAGGGTCCAGGTTCCTACTGATGTTGAGCCTGGATGTGGGTACCTGAGGTGAATAGTGCTTTTAACAGCAGCAGTTAAATGGTGAGACTGTCTTAGACCTTAGGTCCACCGCTATTTACCTCACCCCTCCTTACGTTCTCCATCTTGCTGTCATGGTCTCAACTGTTGAAAACTGCAAAGGCTACCTCTAAAAGGCATTTAATGGAAGTTTGGAGCCCAGGGAAAGTTTCTGCAGCTTTCTCCAGCCATCCAAGGGAGGTTGGAGTTCCTAGGAGGATCTTTCCTTCTCTAGAGTTAGGCTCTACCAAGAGGGTATTTGTAGTGCCTCTGCCAGATTTCTATGAAATAAGGTTGGGTTTTTAATTTCTGCCTCTGGGTAATTTCCCTGAGCTTATATAAAATTAACCAGTTTGTTAGTACACTTCTTCATCCCTTTAAGAAGACATGGCCACATAGTCTCTGGTCCTAAGATTTGTCTTTCTCCTTTTATTCTATTACACAGATTAAACTGGAATTCAGAGTCCCATACAGAGCTCACTCTCAGCCATACTGTAGCCAAGTGGTGGGGCAGGAAAAGATTAGCCTCCTCCCTTTTAGAATATCATTAATCAGGTTGTCCAAATTAGAAGCCACCCATTATCCCAGAGGAAGATAAATGCATTCATGATTCATGGTGATGTCTCACTGATAGGCCTGGTGGAATGGATTGTTCACTGAGCCAGTTCCCTGGAGTTTGGGAGCCCTGCCCACTGTCTCCACATTCTGGGGATTGGGATCCTTATGTCTCTGGGTATCCCCAGAGACTTAGAGGTCTTGGGAGATATTTGGGTCTGGTTCCCAGACCTTAACTCTCAAATTGTGCTTGCCTATGTGGAAAGGGACTGGACAGGGATATTTCTTTTGCTAACTTTCCAGAGGTCTTTGGAGTTAGCCCGTGAGTGATTTCATCTCGTGGCCATTCCCAGGGAGAAATTCTGTAGGTAAACCTGTATTAAGAGGCAATTCAAAAGCAGAGACTGATCTGTGTCTTACAGGCAAACAGCCAAAGGGGACCCAGAGGTCAAATCACTAATAAATCAAAAGAGGGCACATTCCAGCAACTCTGGCAGTTGGAGGAGAGGCAGTGGTCAGCAGCCGGGCTTCAAGAAGGCTCTCAGTGCACCACGTCCTGCAGCACTGCCAGGCTGCCCAAGAGGAAGTTCAGGTCTGCCAAAGCAGCAGGGAAGGAGGAGCCCAAAAGGAGGTCAATTAGGCTATCCACTAAACCCGCACCTACAGAAGTGGAAGTGAAGCCAGAAGAGGCAGCAGGAAAGGACAAGCCTTCAGACAATAAAGTGCAATGAAAAGGAAAAAGGGGAGCAAAGGGAAAACAAGCTGAAGTGGAACTAAATATTTACTTGCAGAAAATGGAAAAACTAAATATGAGGAGTCCAGCCTCTGATGAAGCAGGAGGGAAAGAAGTCAAGTCTGGTTAATACTGTGTACCATGTCTTATCGGTGGTCCATTTCTCCCTTCCTGTACAATCCAGAGGAATATTTTTATCAGCTATTGTGCAGATGCAAGTTTTTTATTAGCTATAGAAGAAACATTTTTAAGTAGGAGATTGGGATCCCTCCTCATCCCATTTGATTTAAGTGTAAATGCTTTTCTTCAAAAGAGGAAATCATTTGCCAGTTGTTTATTTTTTGGTACAACCAGAAAATCATGGGGTGTTGAATTATGGGAGACTTTGACTGTCTTGGGTATCAATTTACATTCCAATGGAGGTTGGCAATTTTTATACCTGATAATACATCACATACTAAAGGGTGATTTGGAATCAGTTATTCATTTAATATGTGTTGAACATTTTAAATTACTCCTTTTCCCATATTTTTTAATAGACAGGTTTCTTAAAACCACTCCCTGATATTGGCTCTCCCTGTCAGACCCCTGTAACATCCTTGGTCATGATGATTTATGTGCTGTAAAAGGTTGGAAATATGAATGTGTAGTGTGTTTGGTATGAAATTGTGAATTAGTGGAGATTAGAAATGTAACAGCTTATTAAACTTTGAAGATACTGGTACTTCTATCCTCTTAAGGAGAACTTGCTTCCAAATTTTAAGCTAGAAATTCACTGGACTAACTTAAGAAAAACAACTACATGGCTTTGTAGGTTTTTGGTATGAATATTAAGAATTGTGTAAAAATTGTTCATACTATCTCTGCTGATCTTCAACACAACCAATAATATCTCAATTATGAAAGATAAAAGATGGCACAGACAGGCTTTAATTAAAACTGACCAGTCTCTGCTGGGGGTCAGGGAGCACCACTTGTCCCTCAACTCCTGGATGGCTTGCCAAATAATGCTACCAGATGGCTCTAGTTTCTGGGCTTTTAGGTTCTTGGCTTATGTTGCATAAAGAAATGAAGACATGCCATAGGGTAGGCAAGGGAACAAATAGCTTATTATGAAACAAGAAAATCAAAAATGTACATGGTCTGGGACATTGACTGCAGGTGGGCTGTAGAGTGAGATGTGTTTGTGGGACCCCAGGTCAGAGCTTTTTTGTCTTTCTTCCTCCCCCTTATAATGTTGAGTCAGGGCCCCAGCTTTCCTGCTCTGGTTGGTTGCCCCACTTGTCATTTCTCAGGGGGCAAATGGTGTGGCCCTTTAAGTGTATCCAGGGCTTTCCCTTGACCCAATGGTATCCCATGGGTCACATGGGATCTCATTTTTCAAAATGGGATCTCATAGCTGGGATCTTGCAGGATCTTTTCGCAGCCTTCTTCTCAGGAAGTTTCCAGGTAAAATCTCACGGCCATGTGGGCTGTCAGCTGTGTTGTCTGCTAGGCCAAACCACTTTCCCTTCCACTATACTAACCTGCCTCACCTCTGTATAATTTTAATACTCCTTTTGTTTTCTCTAGCTGTTATTACCTAGAGTGCTAAATTTGCAATGATTGTTCCCCTGGATACAACTTTCACAGTCAGATTTCCTAGTCAAAACAGGCCCAGGGACCCATGAAGGTAGTTAATATTGATTTCAAAGTGCTCTGGAGAGGACGATCTAACGGCCGCTAAACTTATTTCTGAAATCTCCCCAAATCTATGCTTTCCTAATATACCTAGCAGATAACACCCTTCATCCAATTGTTCCCTGTTACCCTAAGGTTTTGCCTTCTCAAATGACTTACCCTGATGGGGGCATGATTGAGACAGAAGATGCCATCCTAACCAGGATGAATCATGTACATCTCCCAGCACGTGGAATCTGAGTTCTCTAATCATCTTCCACAACCTGTGCTGGGTCACCTGAGTTGGGTGGTTTACTCTGCCAATGCTGTCCAAGAGAAACAGTTCAGACTGTAAAGGCTTCCTCTCCTTTCTGGGGCCAGGAGTGCTACAGCCCTTTAAGGTATATGCGGTGAATATCTGCACTGCCCTGTTACAGAGTGTGTGCTTCTCTCCTTCCTGTGAAGGAAGGACTGAGACTATGCCTTGAGTCTCAGTGTGCTGCAGCCTTTTAATGTGGTCTG
>JAQZBX010092585.1:0-12257 GCA_029593785.1 Cabassous unicinctus
TGTCATTTTCATTCCTTTCAACATATTTACTGTTTTCTTTTGAGATTTTCTTCTTGACCCATTGTTTGTCTAAGAGTGTGTTTTTTAACTTCCATATCTTTGTGCCTGATCTGGTTTACTGATTTCCAATTTCATTCCATTGTGGTCACAGAAATTACTTTGAAAAATAAGGGAACCAAAAGAAAACCTCTTCTAGACCACCACCTCCATCAAGAGGACCCTAAATAGGCTCATGGAAACTTATCAAACACTTCCCACTGCCTGACCCTCCCAGGGGTGCTAAAATTCTGATACTCCTCAGCACAGAATTATAAAATTGGCTGACTCTGCCCCCTCCTCAGCCAAGCCTCAGTATCATTGGGCGATTAGGTAAATCAGGCTTCCTCAGCAGATTTGTGTCTCCCCTCAGCCTGTTGCCAAATCAAGCCAGCTGGTTTGCTCGCCAAAGCTGCAAGGGGGTCCAGGCAGCCAAATCCACAGAAAGGAAACACTTCTCCACTCTCTGCCAGAACTCTCCCACTTGTCGAGAATACTCCTTCTCACTGGGTTGCTGGAGGGGTCAGGGCTCCTCCTAGGCTTTTGTCCTGAGATTGGGTCTTAGCCAGCCACATCCACAATTTCCAGCTGGGGGAAAAACTCACGATTTTAACTTGAGCAATCCACCTCGCTCTCCAGCTTCCTCCAGATCTATGTCCCTACGGTTCTCACTCCATGTGCTCCCAGAACAGACCACTCGGGCAGGATCCTGTCCCCAATCAGCTGTCCTCTGTGAGAGAGATCGTGAGTGCCCACCTAAACTGAAGCCGTCTCTACATGAAATGATTTTCTTAAAACATTTGATTTAAATAAATGTAAAGTATATGAAAAAAATCTAGCCTCAAAAGAGATGCAGTTGAAAAACAGGGTAATATTTAAATCATCTCTTCAGATCGTCATAATAATCCTCATAATCACCAGAACCCAACAGAGTGTATTTTTTTAAAGATTAATTTCAATATAAAATACAAACTCAATATCAATAATGTCTTGGGGTATTGTGAACATAGTTTTCAGCTTCTGGAATCCTTGAAAAGATTTCAGGGATCCAAAACCATCCTTAGGACACACTTTGAGAACATCTACTATCAATATGTACCTTGAAAGGGCCCAGAAGACATTCCTTTCACCAAGTCAATTAAATGCATTAATGGGAAGAACATCAGCATCCTTGAAAACTGTGTGTGACTCTGTTCTGTATGCTTGAGAAGATATGCATTGTGAGCAGAATTGTATATATGCATGTGAAAATAAATACTTCTAAATACTGACAGATTTTGAAGATTGAATAAAATGTGCTGGTTTCTCAGCTTAATCCACAAACACAGGAACCTCAAACTGCATTATTTATCCTTCATGGATTGAAACTTCTTAACACTACCTTAAGCCCATTTAATTGTACCAGATTTGAAGGTTTTAACTTGTTTTAATTCATTTTAGACCACACAGAACTACTTTTATATAAGTCAAGACCAATGAAGACATTCTCCTATATTTGAATACCAACCACAACCTTAGCAGGAGAACAGCTCACCAAATTAAACGGGGCTGCACAAATACATGTCAAGTTACTATGGTTGCTTCTGTATAGATGTCTCATTCAATCAAGTCTTGGATGGAAACATTAACTCTACTTCCATAGGAATGTAGAATTTCATATTCTTTTACTATTTGGCAGATGGAGTCTCAGGGAAACAATTTTAGTGTTTCCACTTGAACCTTCCAAAATAATAAATCTCATTCTTAAGATCAGGAAAAGATATCTAATATGAAGATTCCATTTTATTCTCTCAATCAATCCCCAAAATATATTCTGGTCTTGGGTAAATAATGACAGCTTGTACAGCTGGTTTCACTGGACCCACTGGGAGATGCACTCAAGCCAAAAGCATTAGCCACACTCAGGTGTATGGAACTCAGCAGTGTTTTTTTATAGTGTCTGGAAATTAGTGACAGCCAGTATCCAATACCCTCAAGAAGGACTGAGAATTTCCTTTTACCCAATGTAGGATTAACCTGGTAAACAGCTGCAGTATGTCAAAGAGTAATCTGTAATGAAGATGTACAGTGTACAAGTTGGTTTAGGGTGCCTCCTAAAAAGAAACTGAAAACTTGTCAGTCAAGAGGTTCTGGGGCTGTAAACTGGCTGAGGGAATAGAATTGCATTGTGGTGCCCCACTAAAACATCTTGAGCTAGCCACAAGTAAACTGAAAAGCTTCTTCAGTAAAAAAAAAAAAAATAGCATCTGTATTGGTTTCCCATTTATTTAATCCCTTAGGAGTCATTTTGTCCAGGAGTTATTCTCACAGATGTCTGCAGAAAATCAGTTTGATTACCACCTTTTCTTTGTGGTTGTAGTTTATATTGATAATTGTTCTCTTCTTGTCTTTGAGAGTTACACACTGCTACCTGGCTTGTTCTCTCTGGGAATTCAATCCACTGCAGCTTCCCATCATATCTAGCATATTTGTAATAATTGTGGCAGAGCTTCACAAGGATGTTTTTTTATCCCATCAGCAATTTATTTCTTTTTTCTTTTTTCAAACAAACTAATTCCATTGATACATACCAACAAAGCATACAATTCATCCAAAGCTGACAATCAATGGCACTTGGAACAATCACACAGCTGCGTGCTCTTCACTCCAATCATCACCAGAGTATTCTCATCACTTCAATAACAAAAACAATAGACTAAAAACAGACAAACAAGAAAATTCCTCTTTCCAATCTCTCTATGCTTCCTCTGCAGCACACAGTTGCCACCTCTGTGCACTCCTGCAAATTGTTCAGTTATTTACTAAGCAGTTTTATTGAAATATATTCACATACCATACGATCCATCAAAAGTATACAATCAATGGCTTCTAGTATAATCACAATGCTGTACAGTCATCATCTCAAAGATTTAGAGAAATTTCATTACCCCAAAAAGAAGGACTCCTCACCGCTTAGCAGTCCTTCCTCAACCCTACATAAACACTAACCCATTTTCATCTTTATAAATTGATCCACATTTACATTTTATATAAAAGGAATCATACAATATGTAGTACTCATTCTGGTCTCCCTCACCTAGTATAATGATTTTTTGTCTGATATTAATGTTTTGTATTATTAACCTAACTTTGTTCAACTTCAAAGAAAAATGGTCTTATATAAGCAATTTTACTCATATTCATATTTCACATAATATATTTATACTTCACATAATATATTTACTTCATAATAGCTGAATCATTTGTTCTCGTCTGTGTGGCTTGCCTCACTCAAAACAAAGTCCTCCAGGCTCAGCCATGTTGTCATATGTTTCACGACTTCTTTTTACCACTGCATAATATTCCATCATGTGTATACTCCACAATTTGTTTATCCATTCATGAGTTGATGGGTTCCTGGATCAACCTCCAACCCTTGGCTATCTTCAATAATGCTCCTATGAACATCGCTGTGCAGATGTCTACCCATGTTACTGCTGTCAGCTCTTCTGGGTATATAACTTGCAATGGTATTGCTGGGTCCCATGGCAATTCTATATTCAACTTCCTTAGGAACTGCCAAACAGTCTTCCACAGTGACTGTACCATTCTACATTCCCACTAACAGTGAGCAAGTGTTTCTATCTCTCCACATCCCCTCCAACATTTACAGTCCTCCAGCTTTTCAACAGCAGCCAGTTCAGTAAGTGTGAAATGATAACTCATTGTAGCTTTGATCCACATTTCCCCAATCGCCAGTGATGCTACACATTCCTTCATGTGTTCCATCGACACCCGCATTTCTTCCCTGGGCATTTGTCTACCAAGTCTTTCACCCACCCCTCAATAGGATAGTTTGTCTTTCCACTACTGACTTGTATGATCTGCTTATATATCATGGACACTAAACCTCCACCAGACACGTGATTGACAAACATTTTCTCCCATTGAGTCAGATGCCCCCTCATCCCTCTGACAAAGTCCCTTGAGGTGCAAAAATGTTGAATCTCAAGGAGGTCCCATCCATCTATTTCTTCTCCCATTGCTCATGTTCTGGGTATAAGGTTTAAGAAACCACCACTTACCATAAGATCTTGAAGATGTTTTCCCACATTTTCTTCTAGGAGCTTCATGGTTGTTGCTTTTATATTTAGGTCCTTGATCCATCCTGAGTTAATTTTTGTATAAAGTGTGAAACAGGAGTATTCTTTCTTTATTTTGGGTATGACTATCCAGTTCTCCCAGCACCGTTTGTTGAATAGATTGTTCTGGCACAGCTGGGTGGGATTAGCCTTGTTTCAAAACTCACTTGACTGTAGATGTGAGGGTCAATTTATGAGTTCTCAATTCAGTTCCATTGGTCAAACTATCTGTCCTTATGCAAATACCATGCTGTTTTTACCACTGTACTTAAGTTATATGCTTTGAAGTCAGGAAGTGAGAGTCCTCCGACATTGTTCTTTTTTAAGACATTTGCGTCTATTTGGAGCCCCTTTTCCTTCCAAATAAATTTGATTATTGGCTTTTCAATTTCTGCCAAAGTGGCTGTTGGGATTTTTACTGGGTTGTGTTGAATCTGTAAATCAGTTTGGGTAGAATTGACATCTTAATGATATTGAGTCTTCCAATTCATGAACACAGAATGTCCCTCCATTTATTCAAGTCTTCTTAAGTTTTTTTTTTTTTAAACAATGTTTTATAGTTTTCTGAATCCTGGAGTTTTTGCCCTTGATTAAGTTTATTCCTAAATATTTGATTGTTTTAGTTGCTAATATAAATGGAGTTTTTTGTCTGATTTCCTCCTCAGATTGCACATGAGTTATGTATAGAAACGCTATTTATTTTTGCATGTTAATCTTATATCTGCCAGTTCATTGAAATCATATATTATTTCTGGTAGCTTTTTTGGGGATTTTACAGGATTTTCTAGATATAAGAACATACAATCAGTGAAGAGTAAAAGTTTTACTTCTTCCTTTCCTATTTGGATGATCTTTAATTATTCGTATAGCCTAATTGCTCTAGCTAGAAATTCTAGCACAATATTGAATAAAAGTGGTGACACTGTGCATCCTTGCCTTATTCCTGATGATGACAGCAGGAAAGCTTTCAGTTTTCATCATTGAGTACAATGCTAGCTATAGGTTTTTATATATACACTTTAACAAATTGAGAAAACTGCCCTCTATTCCTATCTTTTGGAGTGGTTTTATCAAGAAAGCGTGCTGCATCTTGTGAAATGCCTTTTGTGCATCAATCAAGAGGATCATGTGATTTTTCTTCTTCAATTTATCAATGTGGTTTATTACACTACTTGATTTTCTTGTGTTGAACCACCCTTGCATACCTGGGATAAAACAATTGTGGTGTATAATTCTTTTACTGTGCTTTTGGATTCTGTTTGAAAGTATTTTGTTGAGGATTTTTGCATCTATATTCATTAGAGGTATTCGTCTATAATTTTCTTTTTTCATAATATTTTTATCTGATTTTGGTATTAGGGTGATGTTGGCTTCATAAAATGAGTTTGCTGGTATTATTCCTGTTCAAGGCATATCAGGGAAATCGAGCATCTCTTTAGTCATATTTTCCTACACTGGAGGCTTCATCAATGCAGGAACACTAAGCAGCAGTACATTCACATTGGCTTTTTGTGGTTACAATGTTATTGATGATATTTTTCTGCGATGTTCCAACCCTGGTGAAGTAGACATGTGATGTGAGAGATAGCTACCAGGCAGTGCTGTTCTTCCTCATGGGCCCCAACATCATTGCGCCCATTTTACTCATATTGGCCCCCTACACTTTCAACAGTGCCACCATCTTGAGGATCCACTCCACACAAGGAAGCCTCAAATCCTTATCCACCTGCTCCATCAACTTGGCTTCTGTCATCTTATACTATGCTTCTATTCTCTATTCTACTTCCACTCAAGTTCTAGCTATTCCCTTGAGAGAGATAAATTGCTTTCTAAATGTTATATTGTGTTCTTCCCTATGTTGAACCTCATGATCTACAGTCTGAGAAATAAAGATGTTAAAGAAGCTCTGAAAAAAATGCTTCAACTAAACACAATCTGAAATCTAAGTTGACATAATTGTTTTAAAATCAGTGCTAAGATGTAATGGACACTGTTCAGTGGGAGGTTGGGGAACTAGGTTTAAAATCATCTGGGATCACAAATAATTATATTTTATTTGATTATATATTCATCTGGGATCCCAAGTAATTATATTTTATTTGATTATATTTTATTATCTCTAACATGGGCCCAATACTTTTTTCCTCTATGGGTAATAAGTGAATGTCAAAAGAAAATTTAAAGGATTATTGATATTTGTAGAATATACCCTAAATCCTTCTAGTCAAGGGTTCTCAGGGATTCTGTGATGATAGAACAATGATGAATGTTAAAAATTTTGCAATGAAAAAGAGAGGGCAGTGAGGAATTAGAAAATAAATTAAGGTGAAAGAAAAAATCAGAAATGTCATTGCTAATACAAATGTTAAAATACCTAAATATGTACTAAAATTTTAATTTTGAGTTAGTTTAACAAAGTATAGAACAGAAAAGCTATTTGTCTCTCTCCAGGGGATAGATGGAGCTAGGCCTTGAATACATGAAGAGCATGACTGAGATCAGGTGGGAAACATTTATTTTTCTTGTATAAAAACACTAATGGTGCCCATAATGTGGGTCACATCCTCTGCACAAAGATTCTGATGTGAGTCTTTACAAGGTGGCTGATGAATTCTTGAGAGTGACACTTGGTGAACATTGTCTCTTTCCAGAGTTCTGGGTTGAGAAAACTAGATCTCATAGAAGTCATCAAGTAGACTTGGTCAAATTGCCCAAGTGACCATGCAGGCCCTTTCCAATTTGTAACAGTCATCAATACTGGCCTTCAGCAGCAGCTTCTTGGGGTTAGGGGCAAAGGCAATGCCATTTCCTCTGGGAATGTAGAAGTACACCAGCACTGAACCTCAGCATCCTGGCACTTTGCATGGAACAGAGTGGGGCTTTCTACTGGATCCCCCAGTACCCCCAGCAAACAGGGAAAGTAGAGAGCATGGCCACAATGATGGCCCACAGATGGAGGTGGCTACTTCCTTGAAACAATTATATCCCAGACTGGAGAGATCTTCCTAGTCCAAGATCAACACAAAGGCCTTGAACTTGATCCCTTGGCTAACATGGATCTCTTTTCACACAGGCAAAATTTTTGAAACCTCATCCTTGAGAGATATATCCAAAATAATGGAGCTAGTAAATTATATAGAGCTGGTATTTCAATGCAATTTATTTTAGAAATCTAGGGCCCAGGCTCTCAACAAACAAGCTATTCTCCCTTCTTATAGATGAATGCTTTTTCTCTTATTTTCTTGGCAAAGGCAATGGTGGTAACATTTTGACAATTGAATTTCTTTTTCTATTTAAAACAGCTATACAAATATTTTCCTTAAGAGAGTTTGTCTTCCACTGTCCTGTAGTTACTTGAGATTTACATGTGCTATTGAGGCATTTTTGATACCATGGATGCTGAACATTAGGGAGAACCCACGTTTTGATGTCAAGGCATTGATAAACACAAATCTTTCAAAGTTTATGTCCTGTAATTCCAAAACTCTCCAGAGAAACTAAGAGGAGGCATCTAGGTGTAAACAATATCATTATCAAATAGAACTGAAGGTTACAGTAGATAGCTGACATTCCCCCTGACTGTAATAGCAGTGAAAGGATACTGAAACCAAGAAAAGATTGTGATTTATTTCAATTTTTAAAATATTTACCCTTGAACTCAATTGTAGAAAAAGTTGTACCTAAAATATGGACCCAAATCTATAAATTGAAATCTAGTCTTTTGATTAATCAGGAAATGAGACATGGGTGTCCTCATTTTTTTTTTTCAAATATAATGATAATGTATCCAGAGGATATGACTTGGGTAAAAGCAGCCTGGAATTCTGAAAGGCATTCCATTCCTCTAACTATAAATATATATAGGATCTCAACTCCTTAGCATATAAAGTAACATTCTTTAGCCCTAGAGCCCAAGTTCTTTATGACCTGGATTCAACTTCCCTTTATAAACTTCTGTCTCACTATTTGTTTTCATCCACTCAGGATTCCAACCCACATAGAATGCACACACGATTAGGTTCCCCATAATAATAATGAACAACTTAGGAGCTCAGAGTTGAATATACAGCACTGTTCTATCACTATGTATTCTAAAATCTTTCTCTGAATCTCCTCAAGCTTGAAATCATATTATCTTCCCAGGAACTTATGATTATAACACACATGATATACAAAATATTGGGTTGTAAAGACACTGTCTGTAGCAGTTTGATATTATTTATGAATTCCAAAAAAGATATTTGATTATGTTCATAAACTGGTCTGTTCCTCTAAGTGTGATGCCTTTTGATTGCATTAGATTCAACTGAGTTGTTTTTGATTAAATTATGTTAAGGTTAAGGCTTCAATTCTTCAAAGTCATTAGGGTGTGTAGGTCTGAGTCCCCATCCCCTTGGTGGGCTGGTAAAACAGACTCTCATAGAGAAGTAGACACACAAAGCAGATACACACAGGAAGAGAGAAACCAATCAAACATGGGAGAGGCCCCAGGAAGACAGATGAGCCTAATAGTCTACAGCGGACATTGTGAAGAGACCAAAGCAACTGAGCCAGAAAGAAAGGAACCTCAGTGAGAGAGATGAGTTTTATGCCAGCCTACAGTGATATCCAAAGAAGCTAGGACCACAAAGCCTTAAGAGGAAGAAGGAAGGCTGAACCCTCGCAGACATCACCCACCATCTTGCATCAACACGTGGCAAATGACTTTGGTTGAGAATGTAACTCTTATGGACCTTGAATAGGACTCTTTAGGGCCTTGTGACTCTAAGCGTCTACCCCAAATAAATACATTTTATAAAAGCCAACAGATATCTGGTACTTTGCACCAACACCCCGTTTGGCTAATACACTTTCTGAATTGATTAATCTTTCTCTGCCACACCATCATGTGTTTATACAAGGAAGCATATATTTGAGATGTATATACTAATTTAATTTTTCAAATATAATTTGGGTAAAACTGGAAATGTCTGGACAAAGCCAAGTGCTATACTTTTATTTGTCTCTAAAAAAACAAAGAATGGATAAAATAAATTTTCTAGTAAATTGCTCAAAAATTCTTCCCAGAGGAAGAAATATTTTAATGATACTTCAAAAAATTAGATGCATTGATCCAGATTACAGCTCATTGTAGGGTTAGAGAGAGGAGAGAACACTCCCATCAAAGAAATAACATATAGCAGAGTCCTCAAATGGGAGAATGGCAGGTGAGTTCAAGGAAGAAAGATAGATTAAATGAAGCTAGGCTGGAGTGAGTTACCAGCAGAGAAACCAGAATTGTCACCTTATCACAGAGCTTATTCAGAGACATACTAAGGGTTTTTCTCTTTAAAGCAACACAAATGGCATCCATGGTCATTGTGAGGAAGTCTCTTGAACAGACTTGTACATCCAATGTTCATTCTGCCCATAGATTAGGAATAAAATTGAAGGAGAGTTAAGATTCCCTTCTACTAGAGTCTCTCTGAAATCCTCACCCTCTGTTACCTTTTAAGACCAATCATTTCATAAAGGCAAGAAAAGGAGGCATTATGCAGAGCTAGAAAAAATGACTCAAAGTTGTATAAACTGTGACCTCATGCTAGCAGACAGGACCCAAAAATTGTCAGTTCGAACCTCTCTGCCAAACAAGAATTTATAATTACATTAAAATTTAGCCACAGGGTAATGGGGAAGTCCTTAAGATAAGGTCCTTTCAAAGTAGGCGTTGGTTACAAAAGCCTTCTCTCTCTATTTTTAATGCAAGAATGTAAAATTTCTTAGATAAATAAATGTGATGAAAACTCTGTATGCTCCATTAGAGTATCCAATATTATAGTCATCATTTTGACTTCTGAGTGCAATAGAGTTGTAGCACAAATTCATAACATTGTTTCAGTACCAAAGCTCTGTTTAAAGTAGAAATATAAAGAAGTGACCTAACGATAAACCAATGACATTTCTGTATATTGTAAAAAATGACTACATTTCTATCAGGCCCTTATGTCAAGAGTGGAGTCAGTTTTTCCACCGCTGAATCAGGCATGGCATTTTGGTCTCCTTTGGCCAATAGTTTTTGAACCAAAATCTGTGTCTTGTGACTATCCAGCCAGCCTGGGTGTAACAGGTTTAGAATGCTTGTCTTATCCCTTTTGGAATTCTGCCTTCTTCATATAAATACAATTGGGTTAACTTTTTAGACATCAGGCCAGTTTCCTTTCTCCCTAGCTGACAGAGAACTGGGCCCCAGATATGTGAGTGGGGCCATTTCTAGATCATCCAACTACAAATAAGTGAACAGACTTTTGAGCCTGTGCAGTTGAGAGCAAACAGGTTTGGCACAGGCAGAATGCATGACTGAAATAGCACCTAATCAAATCATGATTCTACCACTTGGAAACTGGAATCCTGGGATTACACTCCACCATAAATTTCTTCATCTTTAAAGAGGTAAGATAAATATCTATGTAATAAGATATAATGAGGATTAAGGAAAATGTAAATGGAATTCCAGTGTCTGAAATAAAATACTTTACAAATGGCAGTTATTTTTAATCTGAGTGAAAAGAATAATACCACACCTATTTATAATAACTGAGGTTGAGGAAGAAAATATAAGAACAAGTTTCTGATAATAACAATAGAAGTTGAGTAAAATGTTGAAGAAGATTAAGTAATGATGCAAAGTGAGGACTTTGGTTAGTTTAGTAAGGATTAAGAGGCAAAGTCAGGACAGAGGTTGTCTAAGTATGAATCCTAGGTCTATAATTCACTAGTTGTGAAATGGAGAGAGATACATTTCCACTCACCAAGCCCCCTGTTTTCATTATCAAATAAAAACATCAAAAGACAAGCAAAACAAAAATAATAAAAAGAAAATTGAGAGAGAGAGATTGAGTTTGTCTTTGTGTAGCTTACAGCTTCAGGGGGGAAAAAGTCAAATAATTACAATAATCTATAATTTTTCATTATGACAAGTGCTGGAAGGAAAATTATAAAATGGAAAGGAGTGTATCACAAGAGTTGACATAGTGAGAATTCCTAGGGAGGGTTTATCTGAGATAATATTTAGCCAGAGAACTGAAGGATGATAATAGGATTTGACAAATCAGAGAGAGTGATGATGGTGGAGTGGCAGGTTTAGGGAGGAAAGAAAACAGTCTTGCAGAGACTGTATCAAGTGTTGAGTTCCAACATGCGAAAAGGCACTGTGTATCCAAAGAAGAAGCAAAGGAAGTATATATGGTAATAGAATAATTTTATTTAGAAAACCCATAAAACTGTACTAAACAAACAATGAATCCCAAGTTAAACCATGGTATATAGTTAATAGCCCTGTTATAAAAATGTACATTGGGAAGCACTCAAGAAGTTGGGCACCCACGTCCCACATGGGAAGTTCTGGTTTGGGCTACCAGTGCCTCCTGAAAAAACTAAAACAAAGATCAAGGGAAAAAAAATAAAGAAAAATCAAGTCAGGGAAGTCCATGTGACTCAGTGGTAGAGTGCCAGCTTCCCAAATACGCAGTACCCTTTCAATTCCTGGCCCCCAGTATCTTAAAAATAAATGTTTTCATCATTGTCACAAATGTATCATACCAATGCAAAGTATTAGTCATAGTGTCATATGTGGGAATCTGGGATTCCTGAATTTTGTGCATGACTGTTCTGTAAACCCATAATGGCTCAAATGAAAAAAAAAATGTATAGACTGGCTGGACCCCAGAGAGATTAATAAAGCAGCACTAATTTAGGCTGTTGGAGTTGGCAGGTTGAGAAAAAATATGGCCTGATTAGCCCATATTCAATATTTTGGAGTATGTCTTCAATGGGGAGCTACTAAAAAGAAGGGTTTTAATCATTTCAGAGTAAGCCAGGATTGGAAAAACTGCTATCTAGAAAGGATATGTAGAAATTCTTATTGTCTGACTGCTTTGACCCTTGTTTCCTGCTGTGAAACCAAATTTATTTTGAGATCTGTATGAATGGAACCACTACCAACCTAAACTAAAAGAGACAGAAAAGGAAGAGATTGAAGGAAAAATCATTTCAAAGACAGATCCATGGAAGCTGAAGTCTGGACTGAAAACATTCTCAAGCTAAAAGAGGGACCTCACCCAT
>JAQZBX010092586.1:0-12256 GCA_029593785.1 Cabassous unicinctus
TTTTTTTTTTTTCATTTATTTGTTTGTCTGTTTTATTTTTATGAGGTACCGAGATGAAATTTGGAACTTTGTATATGGGAAGCAGGCACTCAACCTGTCAGTTCCCCAATGTTGCTATATATTTTACTTAACAATAAGAGCATGGCTTTTTTCCATTAGAATACTTTTTTTTTTGCCAGTATCATTGTAAGAAAATATTGTAAAGTATTAAAATATTTTAGGAGAACTTTGAATTCCTTTTAATTTTTGAAATTAGAGAAAGATGTATATACCTACTTATCACTTAACAAATGGGTAAAGGGGGCTGCACTATCCCTGGCATTAAGGGAAACTGTACTCTTTATTACATGTGGAAAACATTTATATAAGGCCTTTGCCCCACAATAATGGGGGCTATTTGGCTTATGATAAGTGCTTCTGAATATCACTCAAGGAGAAAATACAAATAAGATCCCCTAAAATCCTCAGCTCAGCTTTTTACAAATTACAGCTGTTGAATGCAAAAAAAAAAAAAGAAATCAGTCCTGAGCTGCACCAGAATTTTCTACCAGGCAGAACTTATTCTGATCCCCAGACTCGGCATACAAATATTTAGAAAGGCTGTATATATCACATTCAATATTATCAAAATGGATTTAATTTTACATATAATTTGTTGGGACTACTCCAACACAAGGAAGACAATGCAGAATCCATTGCCCTTAATCACCTAAGAGTCTGAACATTCTGGCAGCACTACCAGGGGGTTCATGTGTTATGTAAAAAGAAATGTTACTATTACATAAATAAGTCTAGATGTGTTGTGAATAACATACAGAATGTAAAAACTGCAGCTCATGTCCACCAAAATTTGGATAAATAAGGCCTTTATGAATTTTAAATTAATTTGAGATAAGCAATGGGTTTGGTAGCTGGTTGTCACCATCCTTCCAAACAGTTCTGATCACACAGCTGGGAGAGATCCTATTAGTTACCCCCTTGAAATGTTATCTTTTTTAATGGCACCATATTGGAGTGAGTTGACAACTCTTAGGGTGTTTCTCCTTCTGCCCTACAGAATGAAATGCAGCAAAAAATGGAATTTGATTTTCCATGCAGAACACGAGATACTGTTTATATTATATGATAATATTTTCCCAACAAAAATATGTATAAATACTTATCCTCTCAATATGGAATTATTTTTTTTTTACTCTGGTTCTCACAGGCTAAGCCAGAATTCTGGAGATTACATAAATTAGCTATTTTATAACTGAGAAATGAATCCCATAAAAGTTGTCTTTTTACTTGAGTACCTTATCAAGAAAAGTTTCAGCATTAAATAAGTAATATGCATTTAACTTCAGCCTATATTCAGTAACTCATAAAAAAGCAATGATCTATTACTTCCTTTTAATTTTCTCTCTAAAGTTTAATACTATATTTTCTGAATTTCTGAAGCTATATATAAGTATTTCTAAATATATTTTTTAATTACTATATCCTTAATGAATTAAGCAAAATCAACTTAAAAACTTAAGTATTTCTAATCTGGATAATTTTTCTAGTTTTATTAATTTTAATATTTAAATTGCTAAACTCATTTTTATCTCAATATGAGTATGAGAATTTACTGCTTATATATTTCCCTGTATGTATTTTCTAATGCAAAATAAAAATTCTTTATCATCCTTTACTATTTGAGTATATTAACTACAAGTGTTACATGTCCCACTGTCCCCTTAATTGTCTCAGTGCCTTTGGAGTCATTTAAAAAGTGTTTCCTTCCAATGCTTAGGAATTTTGAGATGTTTGTTTAAAATGTCATAGAATCAAGTGAAATCCACTTACAATCTTCATTCCTTGGTGCTTAGTGTCTAGTGAGCATTTCTTTAATGATATGAAAGCATGAAGCTGATCACAATTTGCTTTGGTCCCATCAATGCCATGTAACAGGACTTGTTCCTCTTAGGTTTCAATTCACAAAAGCTGCCTACAATATATCCTGAAAATATTCTGTTTTTGTTTCAGGAGAGAAATACCCTTAGATTTTTTTCTATAATTAAAAATGTATTTAATGATTAAATCTAGCACCTGAACAAAATTCAGATCTTGTGTTTAACTAAGGAAAAAGGTTATGCAGATGGATAGACAGATAGATAGATATATGATAAATAGAGAGACAGAATCAAGTAGTGCATGAATATCAAAACAAAAATAATAATCCCAGTAAGAATCTGAGGTACATTCCTAGTCTTTCAATGCCCAGGTTATATTATTATATTTTCAGTATTGTGATGAATGAGGATTTTATTATGTAAATTTCAATTGAAATTTTCCTAGCTGGCTCATCTGTACAACTGTTTCTGGGAAATTAACACTGCTGCCAAATTTTAGGTTCAGCTAATACGCTAACAGAGATTGCGAGTTAAATTTATGGGTCTTTGCCTAGGAAACATGACTTTAATTTGTACCCTGTCTAGATACATATTTAAATTTATATCATATGTAGCATTATTGTACAATGTCTTTTGCAGATACATGAATACATATTCATTAGTTTCTAATCTCCAGAATGCTGATAAAAACTTACAATTCTTTTAATTCTTTTGCTGATTTTCTCAATACAATTTTATATTTTATTTTACAGATTTCTGATGTTCTACATTGATATTCCGAAGTGTGTGATTTTAATTAATGTGAATAGCATGAGGTAAGCTCTATTAGTCACAAAACGTATCCTCTGTTTCCCTGAAGATTTTTTCATAGGATATTATTTTGTAATTTTTGGATTGCCAATTGCTTTTTTTTACTTTTGCCTACACTGACCTAGTGGGAACATATAATTTTTCATCTTCTGACATCCTATTAATGAACACATTTTAATTCCAAGGCCACTGATTCACATTTAGGAGCTTTCATTATAAACATTTAATAAATGCATGGAATGAAAGATACCTAGCCAGCTACATAGATTGAATTATAGTAAGATAGATGTACATAAAATGATTATTTTCTCATTATTAGGATGAGCATATTTTCCAAAATACATATTTGTATTTCAATTACATTTAATGAAAAATGTTCTTCAAATCTTTTAGATATACCAAATGATCTATTTGTGCTTGAAATTATGCACATACACAGAAATAATTTCATGCAAAATTCATTTCTCTTTGACCCACAAGAGATTTTTGTCACAGTAACATGTAGGTGCAAATTCATCCCTTCTCTTTGTGTGTAATAAATAAAGGTTTCAAAATGTCCCACAGTCTCCTTAATTTTCTCAGTATATTTGAAGTCACTTAAAAATGTGTAATCTGTTTTTCTCATTCAAAATCTAGATTTGGCACTTCAGTGTATTCCTGAGATTTCTGTTCAAAATTGTGAATGAGTCAATTAAAATTTGCCTAAGATTTCTGTACTTTGGAGCTAATTAGTTAATACATTCTATGAAACTGGCACTGATTTTCAAGAGTCTTGTCAATGCCACATAGCAGGCCTCTTTCTTCCCTGGTAAAATCCTCAAAACCTTTCCATTGACAAATTATTCAGTATCAATATAACTAGGGAATTACATCAGATATTTTTAGCTTACCCATGTCTAGCTGCTTTTTAGTCCTGGTTTTAATAGGATGGAGCTAAATGAGTTAATGATTCTCTAATCAAAATCACAGTGTTCCAGGAGCAGTATTAATTTTCTGTCTCTCTCCTGCATGCTCTAAATTTCTGGTTTTTTAAGGTGTCCAATAGTATCTATCCCTCATTCTGCTTCTGTATATATTATCACTTAAGGCTTTCTTCACCATTCATTACACTCCAATTTTCATATATTGTCTTCCAAATTGTATTAAGATTGATTTATGAAAACTTTCTGTCTTCAATGTTGATGGTCAACATTTTTGCTTTTTTACTATTATTTTGTGGTGCATTGATCAGATTGATATATAAATGCATTTATCTTAGACTAAAATTCTACTGAAGTATTTAAGGAAATATAGGACATGAGGGTAATGGCATTTCACACAAAATATTAAAAAAGATATTTTAATTAGGAATAGATAAACAGATAAAGGGAATGTGGATGGATTTCAGTTTTCTGATCCTCAGACCAACTCAGGTTCTACTTTGGAGAAACTCAGAGCATTTATACTCATTCTGAATACTTATTTTCCAACTTTTTCCTACATAAACACATCATAGGTATGGCTTTAAATTTAGTTGATCTCTGTTTTCTAGGTTAGAAACCTTACCCTCAGATTCTGATAGAAATTAAGAAACATAAAATTTAAATGTGTCGGAACAGGACACAGCAATCACCATATGGATTCCTGATATGGTAAAAGCTGACCTTGAGGCCAGTTTTTGTCATATAATGTATTGCTCCTCCATAGTTTGGTAAAAATTCTTCAGTAAGACCAACAGCTCACTGAGAGTTTCTACTCAATTATTGAGCAGGAAAAACATTGTTCCAGATGCATTAGGACAGTGTATTGACATTCGCCATATTGGAGAAAGTAAAATTATGAGTCTTTGACATGAGAAGACATGAAATGAGTCAACTTTAAAGTGTTACATAATTTACAGCAGTAAGGACATTTCCCTCTTCTTTACAGGCAATTGCATATCTTGCATTAAATGTGGCATAACACAAATGTCATAGTCTCAATGGCCAAAAATAACAAAAATGGAATTATTTCTCATAACAGATGCACTTCTACTTTTGAGATAAATACATTGTGTTTATGAGATATTGTATTTTATAACATTAACTTTTATAGAATTATTACAAAATTGGTCATTTATTCCTGAAATTGCTAAAATTTTTAACATAATATCTTTTCTGCTATCAAATTTCATTTTTTCACCAAACTATCTCTCATATTTTTCTAGCCTCCTTTTCTAATTTATAATATTATATTTTATGCCTTTTTTAACCATTTAAGGCTTATTCTCCCCTTTGCCAGTCTTTTAAATGGTCCTCTCAGAGTCATTTCTTTCATGTAGTTTCCTCAGAAAATATAAATGGTTATTAGGAAAGCAAATAATTGAAATATCTGACAGTTTTGGTCCTCCTAAATGATTCATATTTTCCGGATTATGATATTCTCTTTACCACTTTTTTTTTTATGCCTGAATTTTCATTATCAATTGTGTAGGACTTTTTACTAATTTTCCATATGTCATTTCAAATGGAAGAATATGTCTTTCAACAAATATAAAGTTAGTATTTAGTTTTTATAGTCTTCCCTCTATTTTCTCTATTTTCTTAGTTCCAGATACTGCCATTCCTTACTCAGGATGCTTTATTGCCACCATCAAATGAGTAATTTGGCAAGTAATTATGTATTTTCCAAAGAAATTTTCATTAGAGTCTTGTTTTTACTTATGCTATTGAAAAATGCAGCATTTTAATTTAATATTCTCCCTTTAGAATACATTTTAATGAAAATATTTATCATTCCTTTGGCTTTAAAGTAACAATAAGGACATTTTTCAAATGTTACAATATTCCAATGAGAAATTCAGCTTTGTGCTATATGGTATGTTAAGCACAATTTTTTATACCTTAACAAGGCAACATATAAAGTTTGCTGCTCATTCCTTTGAAGATCAATGTGAATTTCTTAAAATTTTGTAAGCATCATATTTCTTTAAAAAGTTTAATTTCTATCTGTACAGCTCATTTCAGGAAGAAAAATTTACATATGTTAAAGATGAAAGAATTATAGAGTTAATACGTATATAAATTGTTTTAACACATGTATTGTGAGCATCTTGCTATACTTGTTTTAGGATATATCTAATCATCTATCCATCCCTCTTATTACTTTTAAACATAATTCATTTCAACTTAATTTTCAAATATCAATACTCTTTACCATAAACTCTTCAAGATGTAAACAATTAACTAGTGTCCCTCTGAATATAGTATTAATACTATTTCTTTGTTGTTAATATTTACAGTCAAAAGTATGAATATTAAATAATAATAATAAATAATATTAAATTTTAAATCTCTTATGGACAGATGGAGGTGCTTATATGTTTGTGCCAATTTATGGGGCAGCAGGGGGAATTACTGAACCATGGCAATTATACTGGCTTACCCTCCCAAGCCAGGTCCTGTGGATAAAAGCAGTTTATACACAGCTAAAAAGTGGAAGAATCACTCAAAATGAAGAGAACGGGGAAGGATTACCTTTTCAATACATACCTTAGGGTGCTTGGAAAGGGGTGAGTCAGCTCTATTCCATGGAGAAAAGATGGGATAGTCAGATTCCTGTGTAAACAGGAAAATTCCCAAGTCTGCCAGCACTTTCCCATGACAAGAAACTGGACCAGAAAGGATTGAAAGAATCCCGTGTATTTGCTATAAGCTGATCACAGGAGGAGTCCTAAATTCTGAAGGAGACCACCTGTCAATGCAGAGTCAATTTGCAAAAATTGTGAAAGGTAGTGTTTTGTTGTTTTTTTCTCAATCGGTTTGTTCTGCTTCTGGTACTCAAGAAATCTGTGTCATATCACTAGGTAGATACAAACTAATAGGACAGATGAATCAGGCACTAAATTGCACAGGTAACACGATAAAATATTTAAATATACAGTTTTAAAAAAGGTTAAAGATAAGAAAATGAAATTACATATGGCATATCCAAAGGAAGAGGATAAGAAAAAGAAACAGTCAAAGAAAAAGAAACATCTGTGTAGATACCAGCAAAACATTTTAAACATAATATTCAAAAACATGGAGGAAAAAATGACAGGATACCAAGAAAATGATAAATGAACAAAATGAGTATCCCAACAAAGAGAGAGAGAGTTTATAAAAATGAATGAAACAGGGAAAAGGATGTGATTTAAGTGATCGGGCTCCTTTGTACCATACAGGAGGCCCAGGGTTCATTTCCCTGGTCCTCCTTGGTCCATGTGGAGTGCTAGCACATGTGGCATGCTAGCCCAAACATAATGCTTGTCAACACAGGAGAGCTGATCCACACAGGAGAGCTGGTGATGCAAGATGATGTAACAAAAATGGACACAGAGGAGAGACAATAAGAGATGCAGCAAACAAGGGAGCTGAGGTGGTGCAAGAGATTGAGTGCCTATCTCACACTCTGGAAGGTCCAATGGTTGTTTCCCTGTGCTGCTTAAGAGAAGACAAACAGACACAGAAGAACACACATAGAGCAGACAGCGAGTGCAAAACAATGGTGGGGTGGAGAAATAAATTTAAAAAAATAAATCTTTAAAAAAAAATCATTGGGCAAAATCCAACTAATTGAAAATAATCAAGCAGAAAAACAGGAATTGAAAATCACAATAACTGAATTAAACCTTTTCAGAGGGTTTCAATAGTAAATTAAAGAATGTTGAAAAAAAAATCAGTCATACCCATTTTCCAGAAATAATACTAGAATGCCCAATATCACCACAGTTACTCAACATTTTCTGGTAGTTATTGCCAGAACAATTAGGCAAGACAAAGAAATAAAAGCCAACAAAATTGGATAGGAAAAAGTTAAGCATTCCCTATCTGCAAATGACAGAGTCGTATATATAAAACATCCCAAAAAATCCATAACTAGCCTATTAGAGCTAATAAATGAATTCAGCAAATTGACAATATACAAGGTTAATATACAAAAATCAGTGGTTTATCTATACATTAGTAACAAACAATCTAAAAGTAATTCAAGAAATCAATAAATTTATATAAGCAGACAAAAGCAAATATTTAGAAATACATCTATCCAAGTATATAAGTTATTTACACATGTAAACATCGCTTGAAAATAAAAAGTTTTGGAAAACATATTGAGAAATAGGATCTCTAGTATTGTTTTAGGGAAACTAAAAATTTTGGGGAAAGTAAAATTGAGCAGCTTCTCTGTAAAAAAGTTTAGCGTTTGTTCTGGCAGCATCACTTCCAGGTATATACTGAATAATTGGATACAAGGAATTGCACAGCTAATCTAAAACAATAGTTCCATAGCATTACTCACAATGGACAAAAGATGGAAGCAACCCAAGAGTTCATTAACTGAAAAGTGATAAATAAAATGTGTGATATTCATAATGGAATATAAAGGAATGAATTTCTGATACATCCTGCAACATCAATGCACATTGACGACATCATACTTAGGGAAAAACCCAGACACAAAAGTGCAAATATTGTATAGATTCACCGTTATGAAATAATTAGAATGTGCAAACTAATAAAGTTAGAAATTAGAAAATAGGATAACCAGTACCAGGTTAAGGGTAGGGAATGGGGAATTAATACTCACTTGGTACAATTTCTATCTGTGGAGATGGAAATTTTGGTATTTGATGGTGGTGATGGCAGCACAACATTGCGAATGTAATTAACTCTTGGGAAACATATACTTTATTGTGTTTAATCTGGTAAATTTTAAGCTGTGTATATGTTACCAAAGGAAAATAAATTGATCCACACACCAGAAATTCATAATAATAAAAACAAATATAATGAATAGAAGTAAGAAAATTATTATGATGAATTATAAAAGTGAATATAAAAAACACAATGAATAGAACACAAGTATTAATGACAAAATTTGAATTTCCAGTGAAAATTAGAAATTAAGAAAGCCTTCTATCCTCCACATGAACTTCACAGCTTCCCAATACTTAATAAATGTCTATTTTTTTTGGTATGGTAAAATGAATTATGTCATATTTGTAAGATCTGAATTAGTCTGTGAACCAGTTTATTTCTAATTAATAGAATTATTTGTTTTACCTCAAAGATAATTTTTCTTATATATCAAATACTAACTCAACCTGAGAAATCCTTTCAGTCTTTACTAAATCACAGGCATATAAATGAGTGCCCAGCTTCTATGTCCCCCACATTCTCGTCCTCTGTGAATGAATAAATTATTAAATACAAGTTTGATGCAGAAAAATTAACCTTTTACAAATATTTACAATTAGGGTTATATCATTGACTAGTGAGGAAAAGGAACCTGTGACATGGAGCCTATGAACTCAAATCAAAATTTAATTTTTTCCCTCCTTAAATAACATGAACTTAATTGTCATGAGACAGCTATTCTGCTTTCAATGCCTACATTTATGGATACATTCATAGGACTGATTAGAAGGTCTAGGCAAAATGTTATAGAAAAAGAGTCAGTGTCATCTCAGAAAACTCATTTGCTTATAAAAATCTATTTTGATATCTGGAAGTTTACAAAAAGAGTGAATTCTTCAAATAAACTGAAGCTTATACTTGAAGATTGAAGGTGCTTCATGTGAAACCTTTCTTCTAAGCTTAGATTTGGACTGGTTAAGAAATTGATGCTAAAGAAACAGTGTGGTCTTTCTAGATTTTTATTATTTTAGACATCTGTATATTAGACCTCTAAGATTTGTCCCATATATATTCATTCAACAATTACCTTCCTTTTATGTATTATTCTTGGCACTCAGTAAGACTGTTTATGGCTATTATATTTTCACATGCTCAAATTAGAATTTACGAGTGTAAAATGTGCACAAATATTTCCCAAATAGCATTTGTAGAGAGATGAGACATCCACCCAGAATGTTACATAAGAGAGTAGACATGAATCAGCTTTCCTTTTAAAGTCAAACAACAGAAACCTCAAGCCCTGTGTAGTGTTTTAAAATCTAGTGAGGCATTATGATAATATGGAGACATTATGCTAAGTGAAGTAAGCTAGACAAAAAAGGACAACTATTGTATGATCTTATTAACATGAACTAAATACAAAGAATAAGCATATGGTTTTAAAACATAGAGTATAAGTTATTAGGAGATAAGAGGAGGGCTGAGAAGGACTACTGAGGCTTAATGTATATAGAAGTTTTAATTAACTTATCTGTAAAAGTGTGGAAATGGAGAGAGTTGATGGCAACACATAATAGTAAGTAACATCTGGTTTATAAATGGGATTATGGCTGAAAAAGGTAGTCTAGGGATGTAAATGTCAATTGAAAGAAAGCTACAGAATAATCTAGTTACTGAATAGCACTGTGAAATCAGAGGTAAATGAGAGTTGTGATTGATGGTACAGATGCAAGAGTGTCCTTCTGTGAGCTAGTTGAGATGTATGTCACTATTGCAGGGTGGTGGAAATATGGAGAAGCATGGGAAAAATACAATTGCTGTGACTATGGACCGTGGTTAACAGCAATACTTTAATATTCTTGCATTAATGCCTAAGATATAATGTTTTGATAATGAGAGTATATGGGAAAACTGTGCTAAGTGTATACTATGGACCATGGTTGATGGTAATAGCCTGATGATATTATCTCATAATTTGTAGCAAATGCTCAACCACAATGTGGTGTGTTGGGGAAGAGGTGTTGTATGAGAATTCTACACATATGCATGATTGTTTTGTGAGATCACAACTTCTGTAATAAAAATATATTTTAAAAAATAATAATAGAGTTGGTTGGGAGGAATATACACCAACTGTATGCTATGGACTCTAGTTTGTCATAAGGTTTTGATGATATTGCTTCATAATTTTAAGAAATGTTTCACAACAATGCAAGGTATGGGTGAGTTGATGTAAGGGAACCCTCTATGATGTTATGCATGTTTGTTTTGTAAGTTCACAACTTTTACTATACACTTATGGTTCATGTATGTTCATGTATGAATGATATACTTCAATAGTATTCTAAAAATCTAGTAAGACATTGTAATGGGGTATCAGAATGGGTAATCTAAAATGTTTAAAATTTTAAACATTTAACTATGGGTAAATTGGACTATGGGAGGAAAAGAGAAAATTTTGGATGTTTCCCATGGTGCAGAAATTATCAACCCAATAAGACCACTTGCCTATGTGCCAGAAAATGTTCTGGCATAAATCAGTTCTGTCTGTAAAGGAGGTCACAGTAACATGTGCATTATTAACACTTCGAGACTTCTAGGTTTCCAAGAATAGAAGCAATATAGTTTAACAATTCCCCAAATCTTTAAACTCAATATTGTAGGCACAGAACATAATAAAATATAGGATGTTCACCAACAGAAAACCAATAGCACAGTTATGTTCTAAAAAATACTGCCTAGATATTTTTTTCTGTATGATCAAGCATTTAGTAGCCACAGGTTTATTGGACTGTATTAGCTGACATTAAATTCATTTGTGTGTGTGTGTGCCAAAAATCCATCTAAACTTCCTTTTAAGTTCTTTTTTAATATGTCCAAGAGAAAACATCTGCTTCGGTTTTAATTAGGGGTCTTGAATTTTAAGGACATGAACTCCATTTTTAACAACGTTGATTAAAACTACTTTTGGTTTTGCTGAAGAAAAATAATAGGAGAAAAAAACAGTAAATCAAAGCAAATACCTTGAGGTCAGTTAAAGACCATATCTTTAAATGGGATATTAAATCTCACCATTCACACTCTAAAAATTAATGCCACTATTAATATTCAGCAGGAAAAATAAACCTGCTAACAACCAGCCCACTTATTAGCCAACAGCAGTTTAACTCAAATACGAAGATCAAAGTATTAACACTACCTAACCAAACTGCTCCATCTACCATAAACCACCAGCAATGAAGGGAGGAAAAATTACTTAGAAAAAATCAAACAAGCATAAGCATAAATATTTCTTACAGGGATAATGATTGTCCAACTCCTGTGATAGTGCTCAGAAGGACTAATAGTTGAGTGAAGGCAATATTTAGGGATTAGTATAATCAAATTGTCTTTGAAAACACTGAGTACCACAACACACTGAACTTATCTACGGATTAGAAGCAAGATAGTGCTGCTGCTCCTTTGTGGACATTTGAAATATACAATATTATGTAGGCTTGGCCCTTCAATGTGAAAGCAGGACATTTAGAAAAATAGCTAAAAATTTTTGAAATTATTTCACACCCCAATTTTAGGATGATATATCTTAACTGTGAAACTAAATATAATCTATACCTTCTCCTTCCTTCAATGAAACCATCTCAAAAAGTCAAAAAACTAAAACACTTCAAACATAATTAATATTTAAGGTCCTGATTGTTTTTTCCAGATGAGCACTGCTTCATGTTACAAAGTCGTGCATGGTTAGACAAACTCAAATTGTTAAATGAAGTGATATGAGAAATTCATTCATAAGATTTCAGGTTTCAACCTGGACTATTATTTAAGAAATCATGAATTTTAGAAAAGAATATTTTTATTGATAAGAATATGTATGATTATATAAAGTGATAATAATATGCCCTTTCCCTTTTCTATTCATCTATCTTTTTT
>JAQZBX010092587.1:0-12261 GCA_029593785.1 Cabassous unicinctus
GGCTAGGGGTGGATCCACAGGCACCCAACAGTCCAGTCAGTGCAGGCCAAAAGTGTCTGCTATTGTCTGGAAAGGCTGAGGAAACAGCTCCCCTTCCATCCTATTTGGGGACAGGGATGGAGCTACAGGTGTCTGACTATTCAGTCTGTGTGGGCCAAAACCACTTCCAGTTACCCAAAGAGGCTGGGGAAACACCACCCCCTCTTGATCTATCAGAGTGGGATTGGAGCCACAGGTGCCCAACAGTCAATTTGTGCAGGCCAAAAACACCTGCAGTTGCCCTGAGACGCTGAGGAATCACCACTCCCTCCTATCCTATGGGGCAAAAGTGTCTGCAATTGCCCAGAGAGGCTGAGGAACACAGCTCTCCTCCTATCCTATTGGGGGTGGGGTGGGAATGCAGCTACAGTGTCTGAGTATCCAGTCTGTGGAGGCTGAAAGCACCTGAAGTTGTCCAGACATGCTGAAGAAACACTAGCCCTCTCCTATCCTATGGGTGTGGAGGAGAGTAGGTGGAATCAAAGGCACTCAACAAACCAGTTTTTGCAGGCCTAAAGCATCTGCGGTTGCCCAGAGGCCAAGGAAACACAGTTCTCCTCCTATAATATTGGAGTGCTGGGATGGAGCCCTAGGTGTCTGACTATTCAGCCTGTGCTGGCCCAAAGTGGCTGCAGTTGCTTGGAGAGGCTGGTGCAGCTTCTTCCATGCCAGAGGTGGGACTGGAGCCTAAGCTAGGGTTGCAATCTTATCTGGGTGGACAGAAGCCAGTTCTTACTGTCACTGTGATTTTCAATCAGCCCTGCTTCCCCTCATGTTGGAGGCAGAGTTAAAATGGCTGCTACTAGCCTCTTTCCAACTTGGATAGGTTCAAACTTTAGCTGTTCTTAGGATTATGCTTTAGTGAGCCAAATTTACTAATCAGTAGCTGAATTTGGCAGCCAACCGTCTCTTCCTCCCCCATCTCTGGGCAATGGAGCTTCCAACTCCAGCCACAGAATAGCTCCTGCAGTAGCTTGCACCACAAGTGGAGGATGGGCATCAGTCTCCACAGCGTGGAGTGCTCTACTCATGCAATTTCACTGCAGATGGGCAGTCTTCTTTTTCCATTCTTTCAAGGATGTTCCAGGATGCTCTACTGATCTCCTGGTCCCCCAAATAGGTGATTTAGATATCTCTGTTTGATTACAAACTGCCCAGTAGGACCAGCTGACTCTTACTATTTCTTGAAGGGCAGGTTTCTTGTTGACAAACTCTCTTAATTTCTGTTTATCTGTGAATATTTTGAACTCTCTCTCATTTCTGAATGCCAGCTTTGCTGGATACAGAATTCTTGGCAGGTAGTTTTTTCTTTTAGGACCTTAACTGTGTCATAATACTGCCTTCTTGCCTCTATGGTTTCAGATGATAAATCAGAGCTTAATCTTATTGAGCTTCCCTTGTATGTCATGTATCTCTTTTCTCTTGCTGCTTTCAGTATTCTCTCTTTGTCTCGAGTGTTTGACAAAATGATAAATATATGTCTCGGGATAGACCTGTTAGGAATTATACTGTTTAGAGTGCATTGCACTTCCTGGACATGTTCATCCATGTCCCTCAAAAGAATTAGGAAATTTTCAGCAATTATTTCCTCCAACACTCCTCCTGCTGCCTTTCCCTTCTCTTTTCCCTCTGGGATGCCTATAATGCATAGATTTATGTGTTTCATGTTATCATTCAATTTCCTGTGTCCTGTTGAATTTTTTCATATTTTTAGCCATCTGTTCTACTATCTGTGTGAGTTCAGATGTACTGTCTTCAACCTCACTAACTCTTTCCTCTGCCTGTTTAAATCTGCTGTTACGTGCTTCCAGCATATTTTTTTATTTCTTGCATTGTGCCATTCATCACCATCAGATCTCTTATCTTTTATATATGTTCATGATTTCTTCTGTATGTTCCCCCAGTGTCTACGTAATATCATTAATCTCTTCTTTCACTTCATTAAGTTGATTCATAATATATGTTTGGACATTTTTGATTAGTTGTTTTACATTCTTCCTCTCCTCCTGTTTTTTTTGTTTGTTCATTAGAACTGGGCCATGTCTTCCTGTTTCTTAATATGGCTTGTAATTTTTTGTTGGTGCCTAGGCATCTGTTTATCTTGATGGGTTTATTCAGATGGTTAGCTTCTCTCTCTACTCTAGGGTTTATTTTGTTTTGTTTTGTGTTAAGGTTCCACTTTGACCTTGGTTCTATTCATTCTATATTCTTGTAGTAGTCCATGTTTCCCTGAAGAAATATAAGACAGAAAGAAGAAAAAAAGAATAATATTAATAATTATAATAAAAAAGATAATGAACCATAAAAGATCCAGGGAAAAAATAAGTAATAAAAGTGAAAAATCATAAAATATGCAAAGGAATAATAACTAAAAAGGTGGAATAAAAAAATTAAACAAGAAGAAAGAATAAAATAAATGAATGGAAAGATGAGAAGAGAAGAGAGAAAAAAAATTGAAAACCAAGCAAGAGAAGGTGTAATGTAAAAAAAAGCAACCAAAGAGGGAAAAACAAAAGAAATAAAGAAAAGAAATAAAGAAACTAAGGAGAAATAAAATAGGGGGGGGGCAGAAGGAAACCAAGAAAAAGAGAGAGAGAGAGAAAAAAAAAAAACAACACAGGAAAAAAAAGGTTTCCCCCTTAGGCCACTAGGAACTGTCTCAGACTGCCAGTGCTCATCAATCAATCACCCTGTGACCCACCCTCCACAGGTAAGGTACTGGGTTTTAGTGAATAAAATGAAGAATAAAAAAAAAATAATAAATATAATATAACAAATCAAACAACCTAAAGAAAAAATATCACTCTATAGATTCCCTGTCACAAAGTGCCAGCTGGATACTCTCTGGATCCCTTCTCTTAGGATGTACAGGGGATTGAACCAGGGACCTAGTATATGTGAGGCAGGTGTTCATCCACCAAGCTACACCCTCTCTGTAGCTTAGGTAAGCTTCTGAAAGATTATTTGTTTCTCCTCACCCTCTATCCCCTCAGGCAAGATGGGCTTCTGTATCTCTCCTGGCTTCCTTCTCTCCTGGGCTGTTAGGCACCTGTCCATCTTCCCCTTCACTGACCTAGTTCCTCTCTCTTCCAGGGCAGGTGGGTGTGTCAGCCTGCCTGATCCATTCCCCCTCCCCTCTCCCTGGGGCTGCTTCAGTGTTGGCTGGGGTCTTTTTTCCCCCTCTGTTTCACAGGCCCTATCTCCCCTCCCCCTTACACTTCTCTATCTTTGATTTTCCTGAGTGCTGTCCCTCAAATATTTGCCCTTCAGCACCCCCACAGATGGGTCTCTCTTTCAACCTCCACTTGCTGGGCTGGTTACAGCTGAGAATCAAAGCAGGCTCAGCTGGCCAAACTAACTGAAGAGAATCCACTCTCCAGCCTCCACCAGATCCCTCTTTCTCCCAGGGAGGAGGACCTTATTTCCCCACTCAGTTGGCTGCAGTGAGCCAAGTGTTTTACCAATGCTATTCTACTTGAGGGTGGGGGATGTGTGCCATTCCCATCCATAGGGGTGAGTAACTCACTGTTTTCTTTTGGCCTCTTTGTCTATCTGTCCTTCTCCCTCCTGGATGATGCACAGTACTCTCCTCTGTGCTCATGGACTTTTACTTCTGTCTGGGTATTTCTCTTTGTCTCTTTTGTGATACAATACACATCTGAATTCATGACTGGTTTTCAATTTTAGGTATTTACAAGTCATTATTTCCCTGCTTATATTCATTCTATTTATATATATTCCCTAATTTTAGAGACTCAATCAGATGTGTTTTATTCATTCTCATTCTAATATTCATATACTTACAACTATATTCATATATTCTGTTAATTTATCTTTCTTTAATTCAATGTTTAACTTATACATATTATGTTAACATCTATTATATTTTACAGTTTAATTTCTATTTACATCTTTTCCAAATACAGCTTGTTAAGTTTGTATTTTCTTGCTACTTCCACATTATTTGAATATCATACTTTCTCTTTGTATTTGAATCAGTTTCCTAGCTGCTAAAACAAATACCAACCAATGGCCTGGCTTAACAACAGGAATTTATTAGCTCATAGTTTCAAAGGATAGAAGGCTTGCTTCCTTCCAGGGTCAGTATCTCCTGGCTTGCCTGCAATTGTTGGGGTACCTTGGCTTTTCCATTACATGGCTATGTGCATAGCGACAACTTCTATTTTCTCTTCTAGGTTCCATTGACTTACAGCTTCTGGATGCTCCCTGAAGCTTCTTTCTCTGAGTCCAATTTCCTTTGCTTATAAGGGCTTCAACCATATTGAATTAAGGCCCACCCTCATTCAATTTAGGCACACCTTAACTAATAATATCTCCAAAGTTCCTATTTACAAATGTGTCCACACCCACAGGACCAAAATGATTCAATTCCCAACAGTATTTATTTAAACATGTTAAATATAATTCTAATGGCTGAAGTTCTTGTGATGTCTACATTCTTCTGACCCTTCAAACTGATGGGTTATTTCCTTGCTTCATAATTTATAATTTACTTCTCACATCTGAGAGCTCTTAATCCTTGGGATATCTCTAGTCTGTATGTCTTGTGTCGTCCAGTTACCCTGGAATGTTTGGATGGACAACCAATACATATGGGAGATTCTTGTGATTGGCCAGTATCCTGAGGAGGGGCATATTTTCAAGTTGATTGTTCCTTGGATCCTTATCTTGATTTACTTCTGCTCCTGGAAAGTTCTGTATTTTCCTCTCAGTTCTGTTAGGCATTATTAAGATTCCTGTAACTACTTGATTTTTTTGTTGTCTGAATTGCAAGAGTTTGTGAATATTATACATATACATACATACATATATATGTGTGTATATAAATATATATGAAGCACAATTATCCACATTGTACACATAGTAAAATATTGATATTTATGGAATACAACAGTGTCTCAGAAGAAATGCAGAAATACAAAGTATCTGGATTTGGTACATCCCTACACACCCTCACCTCCAAAATACACCATAGAGTAATAATAACATGTTGGGTGTGAATGCTTTGAAATACTTGAAATACAATTTTATGGCTTAACCAAACTCCTGAACTGATAATCTTCTATTTTAGTGCATAATACGAACATATGGCCAGAATTAATATTTTTCTGTAACATTAAGTTAATAACTATTAGAATTAGTTTCCTGAATTCAGGTCCTTTGTCACTAATCACCATGCTCACTCCTTAGCTCTTCCCAGACTTCTTAAATGTCAGTTTGGAATTTCTTTTGAGAATTTATTTAAAATAATCTAATAAAATATGCATATGGTAGATATTACTACTTCTTGGTTATTCTTTAGGTTATAGTTTCTATTATCATTTCACAGTGGATAGAAAATATGATCTGTAGGATTTCTGCTTTCATGATACCTAAATCCCTGTCAATTTTAACATATTTCTTTTGTATTTTAAAGTAATGTGTATCCTCTATTTACTGGTTAAAGTGGTTCTTCGTTTATCTGCTTAACCAGTCAATCTTTTTAATCGAAGTTAGGTAACATCTTTCATGCTCATTAATTTTCTTTGATGGTTTTAAGGTCACCTAATAGGATTTTTTTTTTTTTTTTTAATCAGGAGTTCCCGGGGATCGAACCCAGGTCCCTCCATATGGGAGACAGACACCCAACCATTTGAGCCACCTGTCCCCACCTAATAGGATTATAAGTTTGTCAATTACTCCTTATTTTCCATGAATCTTTCTGTTATATATTTTTAAATTTCCTATATCTAAGGCATTTTTTTAAAATGACTTGGAATAATTCCCAACATAACGTATGTGCTACATAAGTATTAGTCACTCTTTTTAGCAATAATCATGACTCAGATAAATCTCATTGGCTATGATACTGCCACTGTGCAAAGCTTATTAGTCACTCTTACTCTTTTTTATTTTTATTTATTTATTTTTGTTTTATTTTTTCTTTCTTTACTCTTACCCTTTTAAATTTTGACTGGTTAATACCATTCTTAGGTTATAATGATATTTCATATATTTTTTATTAAACCTTTTTGTTTTATAAATATTGATGTAAAAGAGCATATAGGCTCAGACTTCCATTTGATAAAATCCAAAGTCCAATAATGGCACAGTGTGGTGACCCAGGTGCCCCACTAAGTCCTCAGCATGTAGCCGTCTGCATGACCTAGATATAAGTTAAAGGTTAACAACGCTCCCCGGAGGGTCAGAATGTATACATGTTATCATAAACTATAATCTTCCCAAAGCAGTAAACATCCTTGGTAAACGTCCTTCCTGCGAGTGTAGTAAAAACATCACCACACCCCATATGCATGCTTCATGTGGCCCTAGCAGGAACTCTTTTCTCATACCCTAAAGAATGTCCTTGTTCTAAAACCCCTTATACATCACCCCTCATTTCCTCATCTCTTTGTGGAATGCTATTTTCATTCTTTCTTTGATCACCTGCCATGAAAGAATCTCTCCTGTTCATAAGTCCCAATAAAGCTTATGTCTGATTCTCTGTCCAGTGCATTCTTTGATCTTGCAGCCTCACTAACTGGTGCTCTTCAGGAGTTGGGCTGTAATGATTTGTGAGCCAGGAGACCCAACGGCCACCAGAAGTACCAGACATGAGCTCAGGGAGAGGAAAATTCTCAGGGGAAATCCCGGGTTGGCCTATCCATGTGGAGAGGAGTGACTGGCCTCCTGGATGAGTGGGGACCACTGAGAGAATATGAGGTTGCCCACTTGCTTGACTGTTGTGGAACTCCACGTGAGTACGGGGGTGCCCCAAAAACACTGATGGGAGTAGAGCGCATGCTGCCAGAACAGTTAACTAAGATAAAATGCTCCTGTAGCAACTCTGTGAACCCCTTGCCACCTGGTTGGTGCACTTCTGGGCTAGTGGAGCTAATAAAATTAGTTTAACTACTGGAGAAATGGAAAGACTTAGCAACATTAATGTTCTCTGTTCTGTTTCCATGTTAATTCTAATTAGATCTGTATAGCCACATTAACAATATTGGTGTTGTTAAAGTTTAGTAACTTTGAACTGGACAACTCTAAAAAAAAAAAATAGGAAAAAAAATGCTAGCAGCTTTTGTAAGCCAGCAAGGAAAAATATATTACAGGGAAACGGATGTGGGTCAAGCAATTGGGCTCCTGTCTACCATATAGGAGGTCCAGGGTTCGATTCCCAGGGCCTCCTGGTGAAAGACAAGCTGGCCTGCATGGCGAGCTGGCCTGAGCCATGTGGAGAGCTGGCCCGCGCAGGAGAGCTGGCCCATGCAGGAGAGCTGGCCTGCGCAGAGAGGTGGCACAGCAAGATGATGCAACAAAAAGAGACACAGAGGAGAGACAATAAGAGATGCAGCAGACCAGGATGCTGAGGTGGCGCAAGAGATTGAGCACCTCTCTCCCACTCTGGAAGGCCCCAGGATCGGTTCCTAGTGATGCCTAAAGAGAAGACAAGCAGACACAGAAGAACACACAGAGAGCAGACAGTGAGCGCAAAACAATGAGGCAAGGGGAATAAATAAATAAATCTTTATATATGTATTGCAGGGGAGCAGATGTGGCTCAAGGAGTTGAGCAGCCACCTCCCACATGGGAGATACTGGGTTCAATTCCTGGTGCCTCCTGAAAAAATAAAAATAAACAACAAGCAAAACAAATGACAAAACCAACTCAGGGAAGCTTATGTGGCTCAATGGTTGAGCACTGGCTTCCCACATACAAGGTCCCAGGTTCAATCCCCGGCCCCCTGGTACCCCAAATATATATATTTTGCAAAGCTGAAAGCTCATAATATTTGTGTAAACTGTGGAAGAGTTTAAATGGAATGTTATTTTGACAATGTTTTAAGTTTCAGTCACATTTTATTTTGATCATAATTTTTATCAAGGTGTTAAAAAGAACTTTCAGTTTTGCATTATTAGGTTACTCCTAAACTTCAAGTCTGGCTAAGTATACTCCTGAAGAGTAGTAATCCATAATATATAAGTGTTAATTGTTTGTCTGTCTAAACTGCTTAATAAGTGCTTAACTACATTTATACTGCTTAAGTATGCCTAACTGGTTGCTGGTTACTAATAAAAGTGTTTCCAAGAATGAGCTTGCATATTACAGGCAACACTGATTCCAGTAAAAAAAGCAGTAAAAATCAGAGATTCGAAATGATGGAGAGCTTGGAGAGTCATACCAAAGGAGTGAGAATTATGAGTCAAAGTAGTGAGCTTCATGTTTCTGTTGGTGTATCTTAATTTTTTTGTCTGTTTGTCCAGCGTATATTTTCATACCTCCAGTTGGTAATACTAAATTAACAAATGAAAATTCTTAAAAGAGCTCTATTCTAATTGCTAAAAATTAAATGGGTTCTTATATAGGTAAATGAGTACTCCTGAAGCCCAAATTGGAGAAGCCAAACAGGATAAAAAGTCACATAAAATCTGAATAAAGAAACTATTTAAAGGAAAGAAACTAAAAAGTTCATCCTGAATTCTTCCATAATCTTTCTATAGCCTATCCTACTCTCAGGGTTTTCTCCTAACCTTGACTGAATTTCAGTGACTCATTAAAATTAGTTGAGGAATAGAAGTAGCCAAACCATTTCTGATAGTTTTATTCATGATCTTCTAGACTAATGTTATATATGTGTATGTATATATTACATATTTATATAAAATTTTGTTATTTTCTTTTTGGCATTTGCAAAAAAAAAAAAAACTAGTTGCGGAAACCAAGGGGATGGGCTGGGTGTGGAAAGATAGGGGAGATGTATTAAAATGATAGGAACAAAAGTAAGAAGTAAAGTACTAAAAATAGTTAAGTTCATTTGATATGTTATAGATTGCATTGGAAGTATTTAGAATGTTTATAAAAAATTAAGAGATTTCAATATCATCAAACTCTCTTGTGCATTCAAACCAGGCCCAAATATTCTGTGTGATGTCTCTCCACTTGAGTTATTGGCTAGGTTGGTCACTGACCCCTAAAACAATAAAGGTATCTACCACATCTCTGGTTATGCTCCTGAAGCAGATTGAGAATACATTGCAGTTTTGGATACTTGCAGCAGGTGGTAATGGCGCCATATGGCCAGATTCACATTGCCTCCAAACTGGTTCCATAATGCCAAAGGGTGCTATGCATCAGGCCAGTGAAACACTGGAGCTTCTCTACAAGGGCCAATGGTGCTGCAGCATGCTGGCTTTGTGAAGGATATACCAAGTGGAGCAATAATTACCAAAGTAATGTGAGTAGAACCTAAACAGATCCGATTGGCATTATGGCCTGCTCCCATGGAGAGACAACATGTATGGTATTGCAAACCTGGAGCTTAGATCTATCAACTGCAGCTCAAAGAGGAACTTGTGCATTGATTAATATTAAGTACTGTACCTATATACCTGATTAATATGATAATATCTCCTCTATTATAGGTCATACGCAGAAGGATATTGAACATGTTAAGTCTTTGTAAACAATTCATTTTCTAAGTAATTAATGAATATGCCTATAGAATAAAGGAGTGGCTCCCTTAAGTATTTCTTTATTTTGCTTGTCATATAGTTATCTTGTTGCCTATGTTGTCTTTGTGAGTTTATGTCTAGGGCAGTGCTCCTCCTCATACTTCTCCTAGCTGTCCTAGGCATAATCACTGCTGTGAGAACTGGGGTTGGTCTCCACCTCTCCCCCCACTCTTGGTCCCATGCCACTTGTGAGTTGCTCAGAGGCAGTGACCCAGGTCCCTCTCACCAGGTCCCTCCCATCAGGGACACATACCATAGAACAACTCCCAGCAGAGAGTTTGAATGCCATGCATATAACAAAGTTATATGGTTCACAAAGACCCAGAAAAATAGCAGGAGATCAGGGAGAAACTGTCCGGAAACTTGTTGTAGGGTGTAGGACACCAGGGAAAGGCTGGACACCAACCATAAGAGAGAGATGCAAAGACTTGGTGGAGAAGATCTGTGAGTAAAGTTGCAGCCACAGCTGCTGACACCTATCCTCCCACCCTTGGAGTAGACAGCAGTGAGTTCTCTGGCCCCTGGCCAGCAGCTGTGGACTGAGGAAGTCACAGGGGCCCACTTCCCCACAAAGGGGAGAGAGAGAGAGACTCAGTTTTTGGCCAGTGAACTTAGTCTGTGGCATTCCACGGGTTGCATCCTGCCAGGCTGGGCAGGGCCATGACATTGTTTTCCCTGGGAGCTGGCAGGGAACTGAAGAGAATCTGCTTCTCAATCACCCTCCCTACTGACCTGGACTGGTTGCTGACAATGCAGAGAGGAGTGGAGTGGAAATTTAATTCCTCCCTGGTATAAGGGAGGGTGTGACTGGCCGAGGGAGGAGAGCAGCTTCTGAGCAAGTTTGATTGGTGAGGCTTGGCTCTGAACAGCCCGCCTTGAAAGGGAATTGTCTGGGATATTACTTCTGCACCATAAGCTCTGTCCAGGTTCCAGGGAACTCATTACCCACATAGGATTAGAGTGGAGAGTTTTGTCAAAGAGAGCCAGCTGCTGGTAGATCAGAAAAATGCACAGAAGAAAAGAATAAATAAATAAAAGAGGCTTTTTTGTAGTTTAACTGCCCCTCCCCAATTCCCAGGGAGATTGGTCAGCACCCCAGTACTGGGTCCATAGCCTGGGTTGGAGCAGTTAAACATTGGCAATCTTAAAGAATGAGAATGAGTTAAGCCAAGAATCAAAGAACAGCAGTAAAACACATCCACAGAACACTAAATCCCTAGGCAAGAGAGAGAACTGACCATCGGAGTAAACACACCACTATAATCAGATGCCTAGACATCAGCAAAAAAGCACCAGCTATACTAAGAAAAAGGAAGACACACCTTAGTCAAGGCAACAAATTAAAATTTTAGAGGAGACACAGAATTTGGAACAACTAATCAAAGAATTTGAAACAAATCTCATAAATCAATTTAAGGAGATGAAGGAAAATATGTGTAAAGAGATAAAGGATATTAAGAAAACATGGACTTCTGGGAAAATGGAAGATCAGAGAGACACAGGACTCGATTCTCTCTCAGAAAAATAGCTAGGAAACAGGCAGATTGCCTGAGAAAATGTTCTAGGGCTTAGGACACCAGGGGAAGACTGGACACCACCCAAGAGAGAGGGGTGAAGAAAAAGAATAAGAGTCTTGATGGGGAAAGTCTGTGAGTAAAAGCTACAGCTGCAGCTGCTAGCACCCATCTCCCTACCCTTGGAGCAGACAGTTTTGAGCTCTCCAACCTCTGGCCAATGGTTAAGGACAGAGGGGGCCTCAGGGATCCACCTCCACAGCATAGGGGAGAGCGAGGGATGTAGCCTAAGACTGAGTAAGCTTTTGCCCAACAAATTTAGTATGCTGTGTCCCAGGAGCCCTTCCAGGCTGGGTGGGAAGTGCCATTGTTTCCCCTAGGAGCTGATGGGGGCTAAAGAGATCCAACCATGTAAAACACCCTTCCTACTGACTGGGACTCAAGGAAGTGGAATTATTTCCTACCCAGGAAAAGGAAGGGAGCTGCTTGCGAAGGGAGAATATCTTCTGAGAAAGTTTGATTTACAAGGTTCTGAATAGCCCTGAGGCAGGACCCTCTGTCAAATTGTTGTGGTCAGGGTTACACTGAACAAATTCCAAAAAGGGTTTGAGCTAAGAGGTCTGACAATGAGCACATCTGCTGGCAGACCATGGAAGTACATACAAGGAAATTAAAAGTAAATAAATAAACGAGACTTTTTCGGGCCTTTACAGCCTCCATTCCCAAAGGCCCTTGGAAGTGGGTCTGCAACCTATTACTGGGTCAATGGCCCAGATTTGAGCAACTAAACAGGGACAATCCTGAAGACTCAAACAGGTTGAAACAAGAATGAAACCGGCTCCTGCCACTAAATCCCTACGAAAGAAAGAGAAATTGAACATCATAGTAAACTCACCATCATAATCAGATGCCTGATTATGATGCATCAGCAAAAAATTACAAGCCATACTAAGAAGAAGGAAGATATGGCTCAAGCAAAGTATATATCAAAGTCCCTAATGAGACACAGGATTTGACACAACTATTCAATGAGGTTCATACAAATCTCCAAATTCAAATCAATGAATTGAAAGACAATGTGGCTAAAGAGAAAAAGGATCTAAGCACCTTTAAAATATATATATATATATAATAACATTTATGTAAGAAAATACACATATATGCATATATATTTATATATCATTTTACAAATA